>JACGAQ010000755.1:0-93486 GCA_014119065.1 Orius insidiosus
TCGTAATTTTTTATCAAAGGGTCATCCAAAGTTTTGGGCACCTTATAATATCCATCTACCAAATGGGTTATATCCATCACCAAATGGGTGAGATATGAGACATTAATTTTTGATAAACGAATATTTTAAATTCTTACCTCTCAAACCGTTCCATTCTGGTGGCAGCAAACGTGCCAAAACAGTCACTAACACGGAGGAAAAAAGCAATAACTATACGAGAACATTAAAATATTATTTTAAAATATTTCGCAATCTATTTAATTCAACTTTGACGAGTTTCCACAGTCCTTGCAGTGCGAAGTTGGGGAAAAACTCCCTTGATACACGTCAACATTGAAAAATGAAGTTTTTGAAATTTTTAAAAAATAGACAGTCTGTGGCGGGCATTCGCCATAATGCGATGTTACTACCCTATCTTTCCTTGGAGCCTTGCCCAGTTTGAAACTGGTTTGGAACTCCTGGAGCGTGCGCAAAAGGATTTGGCGACAAATTAGGCGTAATTTAAATCGTTTGACCGTCAAATCAGAAGTCATCAGACGTCTTTGACGTGCAAATCCTTCTGCGCATGCTCCAAGAGTTTCAAACTTCGGTTGGAACAAAGCTGATATGCTTCACCTTTTTTTTCAATGTTACCTACTTACTTACCGTTTTCATTTCTTCCAGCAAACATATTTAATATCAATATTCAACTCCGCTTTTTATACATAGGGAAAAATAGATACATTATAATTTATGGCTCTCTATAAACTATGAGTTTTAATTGTTTTATTTTTATTAAAAACAATTTTGTACGTACGATACCGAAACTGAAGATAATACTAGTGGGAGACATGTTGCTATCTTATTTTAGTCCCATAAATTTTTGGACGAAATAGTATGTACAATTGAGGCGCTCCGGGTACGAAGGGCGAACTCAACATCTGACAAATTTTTTTTTTTTCATTTTCAGATTCTAGACCTCTTGGTGAATACCCATATAATTTTTATGTTGAGTTCGCCCTTTTTTCCCCTATAAATACGTAAAAAACGATATGGGGCAAAGCTCTAACTGCGATATCCGAGCGGGTGCGAAGGGCGAACTCCACATCCTATTCCACAACCCCCACTCCTTTTCCCATTCCAGGGCATGACTTTTCTGTTGAGTTCGCCCGTAACATAAAACTTTAAAATGCGAATATCTCGAAACTACGTTTTGTTGAGTTCGCCCTTCCTACCCGGAGCGCCTCAATTGCAATGTGTTTTTGAAAAGAAAAGGCAGATGAAATTGATGGAATGCTTTATTGAGCTTGATAAAATGTATAAGTTTTTAAGCCGGGCAGGAGATATTCCATGGGTGGTCGACGAAATAGACATGAAGGGAATAGATTCCGTACTCAGCAACGTAAGACTCGAGGCAGGCTGGCCTATTTGCGATGATTGCCTAAAATGAAATTGGTGAAACAAAAGAAAATTTTGGTGCGTGAAGTATTACGTTGACACCGGCGAGTGGAGGTCGTTCGTACCATACTCTTCCACCAGGCATGTCAGAGCCGACGCCGAAATCTGCGATACCGAATCCGACTAGACCTCCTCCTTGGTACAGCGGGTAGAACGGAATCACCTGGCTGCACTGAACGTTTGTGTTCATATTATAAAAGTAATGTTGACCTACAAAAAGATTAAGAGCTTTTCCAGCATTGCTACATCATACCCATTCTGGGGAAACAGTTTTGTCTGTTGAAAGGTCCAATGGTCAGCTGAGATGGATCAGGTTCTGGCCTTTGGATTTGGTATAATTGACCGTTCAAATATACCCAAAGTCCCTCGATGGTTTCGTTCAAATTCTGCCTTCCTGCTGGTGTCAGGTTTTCTAAAAAGAAAAAGTTAGCCACGTTAACCGGGCTACCTGCTATCAATTTACCTGGATTTGTGAAATAAGCCCTGAAGCCCCAAGCAGGAACGTTGAAAATATCAGTGTACTGAAATCCTCCGACGGTTCCATAATTATATTTAGTAATATTGGCAACATCTTGTTGTAAATACTAAAAAAAATGTTTTCAAATGGTTACTATAGCTTGGTTCCAGCCGCAGTGTGAAACTCTTGGAGCAAGCGCAGAAGGATTTGTAAAGGAGTTGACGTCAGATGACTTCAGATTTTACGGAGAAACGATTTTAACGACGTCTGATTTGACTTCAAATCCTTCTGCGCATGCTCCAGGAGTATCAAACGGATGGAACTAATGGGTTAGCTATACCGAGATCTGTATTCCGGCGATATTTCCGGGAATGTCGAACATTAGGCAGACCCTCGGATCGTTCGGGTAGCACCAGACGGTGATTGGCAAGCCGAAATTGTCCGAAACTTGTACGTAGTTTTGGATCAAGGGACTGTTCGTCGTGATCGGAAGCTCGTAAAATCCCTGCGTCGGATTTACAGCAAAACGAGCTAAAAAAAACTATCAGCATTTGATGCCACAAGTTTCATGATGCTGATTTTCTTGATAACTGTGAAGCCAATAAAAATCGATTTTATTAGACTCACCCCTCAAATCGTTCCATGGCCTTTGGGCCAACACACACGTCAAAAGTAAACTCAGGATAAAAATCTGGAAGATCAATAAAACAAATTAAACCCAAAATCAACTAAATCTCAAACATACCTTCATTTTAACTAACGTTAAAAATTATTTTGAGCTTTCTTATATACCATAAGATATGACAATTTATGTAAATCTTCAAGATTATTACTTCTTTAAAGCATAAACCTTGTAACGTATATTTAGGATATTTTTGCCTTGAAATTTCAGATTAGGTTGGCACACTAATAAGTTATGTCCTACTTCCTATCTTCCGTATTTTTTAAGGTAGACGAAAAATATGTAAGGAGCTTTAAAGCATTTTTTCGTCTTATCGATATCAATAATTTTGGTGCTAAGTTATAGAAGGGTTTCTAGGCCAACAAGTTTCTTGCAGAAAACTGGGTGGAAGAAGCTGCTCCTCAGTCTGGTAAAGCAGAAATGAATATAAAGGTGTTCAAAAAATTGTTTGGCGAAATTTTATTATTTTTGACGCACCCCCTATAAAAATCGTTGTATTGAGACAATTGATGGATAAGGCCGAGGGACGTAAAGGGGGCCGTTGGGGCAGTTTCCTCGGTGGCGACCTTACTTTAATATTATTTTCCGCAGCGACCATTAATAAAGAAAGCCACATCCATCAAGTTGACCCCCCGAACACTGACCCGGGAGAAGGGCCATTTACTTAATATTTTTTTACGTCTCCTCGTTCATCATTTTGCCTCCCTCCACATCCGAGGAGACACACGAGAAAACTCTTAAGAACCATGCAAAATGCATGTTATATCGATCTCAAATTTTTTTGCGCCCCCCACCCCACTCCTTTAGGAATACTAAAGTTTTGATTACAAGATTTGTTGAATCGGCCAATTCTCAAATGAGCACTTACTCCCAACGCCACACAAATTCCTCAAGAGAAATAGCCTATCGCTCCTCGTACGAGGCAATAATTCTTAGATGCAATCAAAAATAATGGGAGTAAGAGCGAGTAAGAGCTCAACCTGGGGGTCCGAACGTTCTACAAATGACTCCAATTAAACATGAAGGGTGGAACAGGTGCCTTTGAAAAGTTCCTAAACGTTTTACCTACCCATTCAAACCTTTCCTACACTTATGAATCAATCGAAAGCTTCCAGACGTTCAGTTTTCAATATTAGCTTTGTTCCAACCGCAGTTTGAAACTCCTGGAGCATGCGCAGAAGGATTTTCACGTCGAATTTGATGTCAGATGACTTCAGATTGGACGGACAAACGGATTTGAACGACGTCAAAGTCGACTTCCAAATCCTTCTGCGCATGCTCCAGGAGTTTCAAACTGCTGTCGGAACAAAGCTAATATGAGGCGCTCCGGGTACGAAGGGCGAACTCAACATCGGACCTTTTTTTTTCATTTTCTGATTCTAGACCTCTTGGTGAATACACCCATATAATTTTTATGTAGAGTTCGCCCTTTTTCCCCCCTTTAAATACGTAAAAACCGATATGCGGCAAAGCTCTAACTGCGATATTCGAGCGGGTACGAAGGGCGAACTCCACATCCTAGTCCACAACCCCCCACTCATTTTCCCATTCCAGGGCACTTTTCTGTTGAGTTCGCCCGTAACATAAAACTTTAAAATGCGAATATCTCGAAACTACGTTTTGTTGAGTTCGCCCTTCGTACCCGGAGCGCCTCATATCTTCCTAATTTTTCGGGAGTCATAAGCATCAGAAACTGTCCTCTGTAGGTCAGATGTAAGAAGCTCATCCAAAAAATTTTCCACGATCGAGGGGTGTTTCAGTGGTGAGCTTATGAGGAAGTCTCAGTTTTTGAACCAACAATTTTCTGGCGTTGTCCTCGATTTTTGGGTAAAATCTAACCCTTTTTAGGGGGGGGGGGGGCTGCCTCTAAACTTAAACTCTGCTACTCGTCCCCACAAAATATGCCATTGTCAAGAACATCTTCACACAACTGGCTTCGATGTTTGGGGCATTGTGGCGAAAGTTACCGCCTGGGCTCCTGAGCTTCAGCATAACCAAAAATGCTGCTTCGGAAATAAGAAGAGAAGAAAAATCTCGAGAACTCGTGTTTCTATTTAATCTGATTTGTTATTATTAGAAAAGATATCATGTTTCAAAACATTTCCTATTATCTAATAGGGATGATGTCGCTCGGGGCTAATAGGGCTGAAGTACGTTGCTTTACAAAAGATAATTCCGTTGTATCTTTTTATGACAACAAAAGGGGCATTATTTTTTATATCATCCGTCCTCCCCTTTCTTTCGCAGTCGCTAAAGAGGGCCGTCACCTTTTTTGCTTATTATTTCCCACGCCCGTATCTGGAGGCATCCCATTGATGGCACGCGACCGGGGAGCCCTCCATCTAATGGCCCTTAATAGCTCGCCGACGTCCGAACTCCAGGAGGTCCATGGCCCGTGACTTACTAGAAAAACATTCCTATTGTCCAACTAGTTTCCTATTAGGACATAAACAGATATCTCTCTATATGAGATTTACTTTTTATATAAAAAGACTCCAGGTGTCAATGGAAAGAGTGGCAGTTGTCATCCTGTGATAGATAGTCTCATGGGGAAGAGGAAGGGATGAGTGATGTAAAAAGATCTTTTAAGATCCCTCTCGTGTCGAGTCGACTTTTTTTTTTTCCTACGACATAAAACTCTCTTTTCCCTTGCGACCTGATATTTCATCCAAAATATTCGTAGTTTTAGACATAGAAGCATTGTTCCAACCGGAGTTTGGATCTCCTAGAGCATGCGCAGAAGGATTTATACTTCAAATTAGACGTCGTTCACATCATTTGTCTGTAAAATCTGAAATCATCTGACGTCAAATTTGACGTGCAAATCCTTCTGCGCACGCTCCAGGAATTTCAACAGCAAACTTTTACGTACTTCGTGGCTCTTTTTATTCATCGACTTCAGTTTTTGAGTAGAAAATGTTTAAAATAAATCTCTCGGGGGTGGCGGAAGAGGGGGAATATAGCGGGTAAACCGCCGAGGATATGTTAATGTTAAAAAACTGGTCTTCAGCCACGGATGGCATAATGAAATGAGGAGGCCCCAGGATCCGAAACCCTTCTGAGTTCGATGGATTGAGTCTCACTTATTTATAAAAAGGCCCTTTTCCGGCCGATTTATAGATTCTCCTCTTTGGATTTATTTTATAAAACTTTTTTTTTTATTTTGAAGAAAAGAGAGAGGAATACGGAAAGCATTAATCCTTAAGAAATAGTTGAATTTGGGCCAAATTATATATCAAAGTCTAAAACATCTAATAGCTTCGTAGAGACGTTTCGAACTTAATCTATAGACCTATTTAATTTTCTAACTCCCTTTTACGTCTTGTATTTTCTACCTTCCATACAGCATAAACCAAAATTTCCCAATGAATCATTAGTCTTTTAATTCTTCTTACCCCGGAATCGTAGTTTGAAACCGGTTAGTAACTCCTGGAGCATGCGCAGAAGGATTTGGACGTCATATTTGACGGCAAATGACTTCAGATTTGACGGACAAACGATTAGCTGAAAATTCGACGACTGCTTAACTTTAGATTTAACGACTGTTTAGCTGAAGATTTAACGACTGTTTAGCTGCCAATCTTGGATAACCTGCTGTAACTTAAGATTTAACGACTGTTTAGCTGCCAATCTTGGATAACCTGCTGTAACTTAAGATTTAACGACTGCTTAGCTGACGATTTAACGACTGTTTAGCTGCCAATCTTGGATAACCTGCTGTAACTTAAGATTTAACGACTGTTTAGCTGACGATATAACGACTGTTTAGCTGCCAATCTTGGATAACCTGCTGTAACTTAAGATTTAACGACTGTTTAGCTGCCAATCTTGCATAACCTGCTGTAACTTAAGATTTAACGACTGTTTAGCTGACGATTTAACGACTGTTTAGCTGCCAATCTTGGATAACCTGCTATAACTTAAGTTTTAACGACTGTTTAGCTGCCAATCTTGGATAACCTGCTGTAACTTAAGATTTAACGACTGCTTGGCTGACGATTTAACGACTGTTTAGCTGCCAATCTTGGATAACCTGCTGTAACTTAAGATTTAACGACTGTTTAGCTGCCAATCTTGGATAACCTGCTGTAACATAAGATTTAACGACGTTTAGCTGCCAATCTTGGATAACCTGCTGTAACTTAAGATTTAACGACTGTTTAGCTGCCAATCTTGGATAACCTGCTGTAACTTAAGATTTAGCGACTGTTTAGCTGCCAATCTTGGATAACCTGCTGTAACTTAAGTTTTAACGACTGTTTAGCTGCCAATCTTGGATAACCTGCTGTAGCTTGAGTGTCTTCACCAGTGAAAAATCACCGAAAATGTTGTTTTTGCTCGAAGATTCTTAAATTAGTCATTTTTAAGCCTGAAAAAAATTAAATCAATACCTTCTTTGTAACTTAATAGGAGTCTTTATGCTTAAAAAATCTGATAGAAGGGATTTTTTCTAAACAACAGTCTGATATTTCTAAGAAACCCCTTTAGACCCTAAGGAGGGGCTAATTACCTTTCAAAATATAGTCTTTTAAACAAAACCTAATACAGCTTAATTAAAAAAAGTCGATTTTTTTCTTCGTCGAAGGGGAAAAGTGCAGGAAAAAAGGGGGTTGAGGTTATAAAAGAAGTCTGATGATAAATGAAGGGTTGAAACTATTTTGATTAAGAGAAGAACAGACTTTGTAAACATTCCTATGAATTTCTCTCTCTTCTAAAGGCCGAATCTTCATTTAAATTTGAACGGATGATTAAAAGTTCATCGGAGGTTCTGCAACAAAAGGGAAAAAGGAGGGTGGGGTTAATTGCAGGACCCTCCAAGATGTAGTTGCGCCTATTAAAAGAGATCATCTTCAATTGCCCGTTCCACGATTTTTTTCTCCCCCCTTTTCATTCTTTTTTTTCCGTCTAATTAAAACGATTCTTTCATGTAACAAATGTTTGGACGTTTAATTAGGTAGAAATGTAAATAGAGAATACCAGAAAGGAGTCGAATCCACCTACATATTTTATTACTCAGGGTTATAATTGGTCGAGATGGCTATCACTATGAGAGAACCACCGTTATTTGCATAAAACCGGGCCCAATAAAACATGGCAAACTAATTGTCATGTGCGCAATCCCTTCTTTTTAATTTATTCAGTGGCGAAAAAAAATTTTAGGGAGCCCCCGAGGGTAAAGAACACCCCGAGCTGTTGATGAATTGAGAAAACCTTCACGAAAAAGCCCTTTTACATCTTAAAATTCATTGATGTCTTAGGTAGGTATATAAAACATTTGGTAAATTGAATATTTTATCGAAAGAGATCATGCTCTGGTAAACTCGATGGGATTTAGGTTCAAGATAAATTACCAATAAAATAAAATTAAGGGTTGGCCTTCCTGTTAATCTTAAGAAACTGTCCCGGAGGCGTTTCTTATTCGTCCTGGTAAATATTTAGAGGTCAGAATGTGAGTGAGTGGGTGAACCGATGTGAAGGGGGGGGTCCTCTTTGGAGATTTACAAGTGTACCTTCTATAAAAGTGTCCTGGGGGTCACTTGGGGTGTAGTAAAGTTGGAAATCTCTGCGGTAAGTTATTGAGGAGCCTTCGGTAATTTCCCATGCGTATTGCTTCCGGAGACCGCAGTATAGTTGAACGTCCACAGTTGTAAATCTACGATGATATCGAGAACCTTTTTTTTTATCTCGCCCTCCCCTACTGTAGAAGTTATAATTATTGCCTTTTCGTTAATCCAGGTTCTATTGTTCCAAGGCCGCAAGACGATAGGGCATTGTGTGATCCTGACAATCAGTCTTTTACAAGAAAGAGAAGCCCTCGAGACTGCTTCTCGAGATAAGAGTTGATCCGAGGGGATTGACTTTGGAGATCTCTCGTCCCTTTCATATATCTCTCCGGCCAATTATAACTTATCCACCACCTTTTCTATAAAGTAGAAACAGATAAAAAATAATCACCGATTTAGGGTGAGCTGAAACCGCCTGGCGCGCAGGGACCGTTCAATATAACGCATTTTACCCTAAAGCAGTTAAACATAAGAAATCTTTAGTTCACCATAATGCGTTTCGGCATAATGCGATTGAACATAAAGCTCTCAAAAGATCAACAATTTTGAGCATAATGCATTTCAACATAAAGCGTTTCGCCATAAACGACGTTCAATAAATGCAAGTCGACATAAAAAAAGCGCAAGACACCATAAAAGTTATGCTGCGCACCATAAAAGCCTCTATTTAAACTTGTTGTTTCGCCATAAACCGTTTCTGTCGTTTGGGCATAATACATCTCACCATAATCTAGGAACAGCGAAACAGCAAGACAACTTTCGTTTTAAAATGCGATTATGGTGAAACGACAAAAACCTTAAAACTTGACAGTTCACCATAATGCAATTCAACATAAAGCATTTCACCATAAAGTAGAAAAAGCAAGCAGAAAATGGGATCCGCTCGTTTTATGACACAAAGGGGTTAATTTTTTTCTCTCGCGAGGATGTGTGAATTGCGTTATGGTGAACGTTCAAGTTTTAAGGTTTTTGTCGTTTCGCCATAATCTCGTTTAAACGGCAAAAATAGGCTTGCTCTTTCGCTGTCCCTAGTTTATGGTAAGATGTATTTTGCCCAAACGACTGCAATAGTTTTATGACGAAACGACAAGTTCTTTAAAGTGAAACTTTCCTTTATTTTCAACTGCTTTATGTTGAAACGACAAATTTCTTGTGGAAACGAAAAGTGTTAAATCTCTTCTTTATGGTAAGATGTATTATGTTGAAATGCATTATGGTGAACGTTTTTGACTATTTTCTTTATGTTGAGTTGCAGATTTTTTATGGAGAACGGCAACTCGCTATTTTATGGTCATAGACATTATGGCGAACCTCATTATGTCGACACGTATACACTCATCGCGCCTCCAGAAATCACCAATCAAACTTTACCTTTATAAGGAAGCCAAGTGAACTCTCTTGTATCTAAAGCAACGTAAAGGACGAAATATATCTTAGCAAGCAATTGTTGAATTTAGATTGTAAAAAAAATCCACCAGGTGCTAGGATGAGGAATCTTGTAAAGACGTTTCTGGCTTTTGTGGTACCAACCGTTCTAGTTGATATATTCCGTCTGATTGAGCTGTGTATTTGAATCTGCCACATTTCGAACAAAACTCGAGTCGTGCCTAGTTACCGGTCCCCACACAAAATTTACATACAGGGATTCATTTTATTTAATGCTTCACATAAATCGATGGAATACGGGCAACAACTGACATCCGGATAAGGATATCGTAATAACTTGTTCTGTTCGGCTCCTTTTGCTCTTGAAAAATGGATTCTCGTCAAAAGAATGACGGCTCGGATGGTTTCACCCTTAAAGGTATAATATCGCCGAAAGTTGTAATTGTCTCTCATCACGTATCTCCCAAAGAGGACATTAGGCCGGACCCTTTTTACAACCGCACAGCTTTTACACGAGATACTAACAATCCGACCCCCCCCCTTTTTGCCGTTCCATCATCGTTGCGTTTCATTGCTCGGCATTTTCGGGAAAAATTTTCTTCGAAGGCGACCCTTGGGGATTCAAGTCGTTGCTAAAGGCCATAAACCTTACGTATCCACTCTACGGGGTGGAATCCGATGGGTTTTACTGTCTTTGCTGACATTTTCTCTTTAATTTCGCACTTCGGGAGTTTCTAAGCGGTTCCGATTAATTCAAGTTCCTTGTCAAACCTGCCCAAGTCGTGGTTTGTCCTTAGCCAAGTCACAAATCACAAGGGACTAAGTTTATAGAGGGCCCCAATTACGGATGCATTGTCCTGAGCAGATCCGAAGATAGCTGCCCTCAGCCCGGGAGCAATTACAAGGTGAACTGAGGCACTTAATTAGTCAACCTTCCTCCTACAGACGCTCAATTTAATACAAAAGTTAAGTTTTTTTAAATATTCTTAATTGAAATTTGGTCCTGTAGACCGATCACGAATCTACTAGTCCCAAAGAAGAGTCGTTTCTCAGGCTTGTAAAGAGTAGATGCATTGGCTACTTATTGAAGAAGGCTAGGATTAGACAATCCATAATTTATAACGGCTTCGTATTGCGATATAAACGGCCTCCTATGTGCAAATGAAGCAAACAAGGTCCTAATTCATCCGACTTCTTTGATCCGGCCGGCTTTTCATCAACGTCGACAATCAAACGGATATTAAAAATGATCGAGCGGGGCTTCGCATTCCGCACCCGTGTAAGAAAACGAATGTCACCTCCGAGCTATTTTAATAGGGAGTCGGAAAATAATTTGTATTCTCGTCCTAATCACGCGCTGGGAGACAAAAACAATATTTTTCCTGTTCGTCGAGTAGATTGTCAAAGGTCCACGGGTATAAACGGCCGCCGACATTTGTCCCTTATACGTCGGCGAGCAATAGATTCGCTCCGGTTCGCGCAATTATGCAGATTGATCTGTATATGAGCTCAGGGCTACAATAAGACGGCCGCACATAATTTCAGTTTAATAAGGGTAGAAACTTGTCCACCGCTCCCGGACGGCGAACAATGCGGAATCATATTTCGCCCAGGGAGCGCGGGCCCATTTGAATGTCTCCCTCCCATATAAGAGGACGGGCATAAACATGTCCACGTCTTCTCATCTCGAACGTCAATCAATATTTTATCCATCCGCTTTATCTCCACACATCGCCTTTTACGGTTCGACTTGACTCTCGCCCGTCCTATAATGATCCCCTCATGTCCATATTTCAAGTCCTTTTTCAATAGAAATTACACCGTTTTAATTCATAGACGTTTTGAAATTCGGATTCTCGGAGATGCGGCCAATTTCTGAAAAAAAGTGCACACCCCACGACGTTTCTGCCCTACAGCCTCTTTCTAATCTTAAAAAAAGGGCGATTTTCTTGGATCGCTGACGCCATTAAAATACGCGAGCGTTTTTTACCCCGATGTGCAGAAAAAAAAGACAAGCAGCTCGCCGTGGTTCTTGAAAATAAAAAGTGTTATGAACGAGAAAGCAATTATCCTCACATGGTCCAAAAAAGGGACGAATGAGGGCTGAAGACGGGCGGAGCATAAATTAACCCAAAGTGCCGCTCAAAGAACGAGATGAAAAAGAAGACAAGGAAGGCAATAAAGGCAATAATTATGTAAAAGGAGGTGGTTATGGGCCCGCATTTGTCCGGCGGTGGGCCCCTGCCCTGCATCCGAGATGATGGAAAAACGAGACAATCTTTAAATTCCAGCTGTGTTAATGGGTGGCTGTACTATATGTACTTAGCCGTCATGGGGCGAGGGGCAGGGGAAATTAACAGAAACAGGGAGCTATGCGTTCCTCAGGTTTCTGAGTAAGATGACATTTTTTTTCAGGAGCGGCCACTCCCTTTAGAGGACCGTCCGTGCCTCCGAGAGTTTTTCTTGCTCTATTCACAGAGAGCAGATATGACGTTCTTTGAATGACCGAACCCCTTAAAGGGGGAGATGGCTTAGAGAAAAAATCCTTGAAAAACCTGTCCGCTATAAATGTATCTCTCTTCTGTTCTTGATGTCAGTTTAACACAATAATCTTTCTACATGTAGTGATGAAAGTTGAAAACTCCATGGGTCTAAATCGCGATGAGTTTGTTAGTTTGAAATTTCCGTTCCGTCATAGGAGGCTAATGATTCGACCTGTGCGGTAAGTGAGGGTGGTATGTCAATACATGCACTGATTGTACTGCATCAGTCAATTGCATTTCAAACAGACTCGCCCGAAACCGCAGTGTGTACCCTCTCATTGGAAGTCCCCCTTCCGCGCTCATCCCCCGCGATTTCCCCGACCTCCGCAGTTAATATAATTTCGTTTAATCCATCAGAGGGGTCAGTTTTGTAGGGAAGGCGTGTGTGTCTGGACGCTTTTCAGGGCAAATAATGATTTGGACTTTCCGACTCTCCCCTCCGCTTCATACCCAATAAAATAGCCTCTGTTTCATTTTGTTAGACCCCCATTTAATTAGAATGTACTCACGGTGACTATTTACATTTTTAATCCAAACACACGCGATGGCAAAGCGCGAGTGGAATTTGTAGTCGAATCCTCGTGAGGGAGAACGGGCGGGAAGGGGTGCCCTATAATGTTCGGTAAATGTTGACCCCCCGCCCCCGAACCTTTTACAATTCCGAGATAACTATTTATCCTGTGTCGGAAAAGGATTCGGTTAAATTTAAAACAGTTTATTAATTTAAATATCACTGAAAACATAATGAAAACAACCCCCAGGAGATAGCTGTGATTGGTCCGTATATCTTAGTAAGTCATACATCTAGTGCTCCTGGATGCGAGGACCTGAGATCAGCTGGATGCAATAGATTTGATTAAATCAGGATATTTTCAAACGTCTTTATATTCAAATTTTATTGTGGGGAATGAGGCGATGTCTTTTAGATCCTGCTGCAGTAGATTATTTAATATTCTTCAACTATAACACTCTCCATTTGGTTAATTCATATGCTATTTTAAGATGAAATAAATAAAAGAATGAGAAGGGATTCTTTCAAGAGATAAAATAGGTCCCCTCTGTATACTATTAGCTCATACTGTATTTAAAACAGATAAAATAAAAAAAAAGTGTCTGAGTGTTTGTGGAATGTTTGAACGGGTTCGTTGTAACGACTGGTAATAAATTTGCCACTGTTATATTTGGCAAGGGTCCCCCTGTGTGGACGGTTGGAAGGCAGAAGGCATTAGTATGTCGCATAGCGTGTGAACCTGGCTATGTGACTGAAACAAACTGACAGCCTTTGAATTAGTTATTCATAATCGAGTATATCATTCAGGACACATGTCCATCCCTCCCCGCCTTTTCGACGAAACGACCTTGAATTCGTAACTATACCAAGGTCTTTGCCCGACCAAAATCATACGCTTCTAGACTATTAATTGATGTTTGTCATAGATCCGGGTTCTATTTAACGCCGATGTGTATACCAATTAATGGAAAAGTCAGTTTAGCTCAACTGAAGAGTTGATGAGCCATTGGTGAAATGAAGGCAGTAAGATGCATTAGAGTGCTCTGGAGTAGTCAGCATTTTTGGTTGTTTCTTTTTTCGACTGTCTCGATTTCGAAAGATGTGGCATTTCTATTGCCAGGGTGCTTCACCAATTGATATTCGTCAAAACACCCATTTCTCACGGAATAGCCGATCCTGCGGTCTAAAAATAATGAAGAGGGCAATTTGTCGACGGAGGGGACTCCGTGTGAGTTAAGTGAGTGACAAGGGAAGGCCGGAGCGATATTAGTGTCATAACTCAAAGAGATTGAACGGTGCGGAAAAGAGAAGAGGGCGATGATGATTTTTGATAACGGAGATTCTCGATCTGGACGGATGTGACGTACGAAACGACATCCGTCGACTTTTGAAGAGGGAAGTATTGTTTTAGTTATCAATTGCCGACTTACAATAATCCTAATTTTTTATCCTTCTTTTGAATTTTCGCTTGTCAACGTTCCTGATTGTTAAGTATCAGTCAGGTCGTGCAAGCAGCTCTTCTGGAATCCGCACCGGGAGTCAACAATGAACGATAAATCCTCAATGACTCATCTCCACTCCAACAGGTATTTATATTGAACAATAGTGTCGACTTATCCTTTACAAACCGTCCAGACATTAATAACTCCAAGGATTGTAAACAGGAGCTCGGCGACGAAGAGGAGAAGGACGTGTTCAATTATGCATACAGAATTATTGTTTATAAATTATAATACCCACCATTTTTACTCATCTTTAAGTCATATTCAATCATTCATGGAATTTTCTTGTTACTCAGGTTTTGTAATAATTTTGGGGTCAGCGAAGTTTGAATGTGAAGTAACTGGTTTGAAACTCCTGAAAGTCCGTCAAATCCAAAGTCATCTGACGTCATTTGACGTTAAAATCCTTCTGCGCATGCTCCAGGAATTTCAACAACGCAAAACAAGATAGCCAATATAAACTGTAATGAATTTTAAAGTCATTCGATAAGGAAGATAACGTTTTCTTAATTATGTGATGAAAAATTTTAGTAGTGAGTTGAGATTTGTCGAGTTTGTCGAGGAGTGCGTTTTGTAAAGAGGCCGGGGCGTCATATCTCGGACAAGATCTCGAGTCGGGAAGTCTTTGAGAGGTTGCCCCCGAGACACCTTCCCTTTTTGCCGAGGAGGCGAACGGGGTAAGATGGACCCCACCGCTCTCCCCGACCCCTCTTTTCCATTTATACAATATTCCGCATTTGAGGAGGGGCATAAACCAACTGGTCTCTCACATTGTTTCTCTTCAGGGTCGCAATAAATTTAATGGTCGGCTTCCCTTCTTCACACAGACTCACACATACGCACACGGAGTGCCCAATCTCCCGACCCAGAACCCGGGGATTTGCACAAAATGCAGTTCGGGCTCAACACTCCGGATTTATGTGTAGGACGTAAGAAGGGGAGGGCGAAAATATGACCGTGCCCTCGGGGGCAAGAACATTTTCTTCAGACTGGCCACCTCGAAGATCCAATTTATTATTCGCCTTTTTTTTGTTTATATATCGAGAACAACTTATTACATGATCAATAAAATCAAGTTTTTTTTTTATCTTACGCCTAAACACCTGGAGGGTCAAGAATCTACTTTTTTAATCCAGAAGGAGGCAAAATGGAGGGTGAAGCACCAAAAGTTCCGTTTCTCTGTAGTCGTGAAATATTAAGAGGACGTGATTCGATCTTGACTGGCGCCGAATTTTGAGATCCGCTAGAGACGAATTGTACGCGGGACAATGGTCAACCGAGGGCGTGATTACATTCAATCAACCCCGTCATGTCTTCATCAGGGCATCACCGTACAACCCCCACCCGCCCGCCGTCATCCTCTTGATTGGAAACTTCACTCAATCCACATTGCGGCCGCTATGAGATAGGAAACCGTTCCGCCTCTAATCAACACAAACTACAACGGGCCCTGTTTCAATCTCCGCGGACTTCCAACCCGTTTTCCACGTCGGCCTGCGAAAGACCAAAGAATAAAACGATACGTCACTCCTTTTTCCACGTATTGAAAATAAAATCGTGAACAATCGGTTGATTTATAAACGTTTTCAGTAAAGGTATGGAAGCTGTGACTATGCTAATGTAGCCTTAGAAAAGGTAATGGGGCTTCGACGGGAGGTGTCGTGAGTGTCGTGAGCGCCCGGATATTTTGCATGTCCTCCGCTCTCTGCGACAATTTGGAAAAAAAAAAAAGAAAAAGGGTGTTGACTGACAACCGATATCTAACATGAGTCAACACTTGTCCATAAAAGACCTTCGGAATGTGCATCTTTGTCTTCTAACCTCCTTTATCCACATCCAATCCTAAATCAGTCATTTTAACCAGAAAAACCCAAGAAATGGTTTCACTTAATTTTTCTAACCTTTTAAGGGTCTCAATAAAAATAAGACCTAAAATAAAAGTCGTTTCAGAATTTAAAAACCGTGATGGAAGAATGAAGTTTTACCTATTTTGACATCTTTGACGTCTCTCCTTGGACTATTTGCGAAATGTCAAATCACGAGACTTTTTAAATTTTTTTTTGTTCGATTTGGATACTATTTCCGTTTTATTCAGACCTGATTAGCGAGAAGGTCATTCCTCGGGAAGGATATGAAAACCGAAAGTGAGAGTAGCTCGGCTTATCCTCCCTTGATTCTACTTAGCAAACAAAAGAGCTCCCCACTCGCCTTACATAATCCTTATTAGACTAGAAAAACGTATCCATTATTCGCTCATATCTGGGTCATCTTTGCTCTTCCGTAAATTAATGGACGTCTCTTTTAATGAAATCATGTCGCCGATTTAGGGGGAAGCGTTGACTGTTAAGGGAAAGACACAAACTTTAGAATGCGCCACAGTCGTGAAATACTCTGAAACCTCTTGTGCTGCAATCTATGATCATCTTGTTAACCAATTTTTGATGAAATCCTTTTCTATGAGTGAGCCTTCTACAATTTTAGTTAGTTAGTAAATTAATAGACGCTTTTTTTATGCCTTTTTTTCAACAAATTCCTTCGGATTGCGTAATTTTATTCACAAAGGACGTGTCATTTGCGATTTGAATAAAGTTGGAAATAAAGTGATTTAAAGCCCGTGTGGAAAAACGTCCCAATCTATGATCACGACTCGATTCAAAGCCACCTGTTAATTTTAAAATATTCCAAACTCGTTGTTTTATTCATTCGATATATATTTTAAAGGTGAAAGCTTTTTGAAACTCATATAAATTATATTGAGGCTGACGTATAAGGTTCGATACGAGAGACGGTAAAACGGAAATATTTATTGCCAACATCTTGAAAAAATATGTAGTTTGATAGCAGGTAAAAATACGAAGTTTTGAACCCATCATCCTAATTTGCTTTTTATATAAAAATTGGATCATCCTACAAATCCTGCTTTTTTAAATTTACAAAAGAAAATTGTATATTTTTATGAAAAAATTGGCTGCCTAGTGAGCTGCTGGATTTTTTTTTTTTTTTTACAAAGAAAGACTTTTTTATACACTTTTTTTCCCGTTATTCAACTGTTTCGGTTCATGTAGGATTCGCTTAAAGTATTTTTATTCACCTCGTTGCCCAACCTGTAAACGTCCATCGAGGCATTTTATCCAGAGATATATAAAAAAAAATAAAAAGAGAAAGAGGGAAAAAAACCAACAAAAATAAAATATCGGTCGTTGAACCTATTTTTTGGAAAGAAAAAAAAGGAAAAAAAATTTTTTGTTGTTTATATTTTTTCACTTATCCAGATTATAAAGAATGTATCGATCCATGAAAAGTCTTCACCAAAAACTCCTTTCATTTTTTAGGAGGAAAAAAAATACAAATTTTAATTTTAAAGTAGGGAGAAATGTGATTCCATCACCCCTAGCGAAAGTGACATCCTTCCGCCAGACGGTTCATTTTTCTATCCATATTTGTAGAAACTGAAAATTTTTTTTTCGATATTAGGGATGAAAAACTACGCTGCTTAGAATAAGTTTTTATCGAGGGCAGCTCGACTACTTTTTTAAAGTATCAATTGAGGCGCTCCGGGTACGAAGGGCGAACTCGACAAAACGTAGTTTCGAGATATTCGCATTTTAAAGTTTTCTGTTAAGGGCGAACTCGACAGAAAAGTCACTCTCTGGCATTTTCGTGGCGAGATTTTAGATTTTATAGAATCATAGAGGAAAGAGTTTTTTAAAAAGTGTAAAAAAAGGGTGAGCTGTTTTAAAAGGAGTGGGGCTCCCGGAAAAGGAGTGGGGGTAGTGGACTAGGATACGAGTTCGCCCTTCGTACCCGCTCGGATATCGCAGTTAGAGCTTTGCCGCATATCGGTTTTTACGTATTTTAAAGGGGGAAAAAGGGCAAACTCAATATAAAAATTATATGGGTGTATTCATCAAAAGGTCTAGAATCTGAAAATTAAAAAAAAATTTTTTCCGATGTCGAGTTCGCCCTTCGTACCCGGAGCGCCTCAATTTTTTTCAAAGTTGCAACGACGTAATTAGATCGACTATGGGTAATACCAAAATTTTATTGTAAAAATAAAGGTTGGAATATAGTTCGAGCGTGAAACGCTCCTTTTGTCCAGCTGCACAACTGGAATAGCAATGAAGCACGTTTTCTTCTTGAATAATAAGAAAGGAACTTTACTTTAATAAAGACACTAAAAAAAGTTTCTTCTTTCTCGGAAAGTTAATATTTCTCAAACCTTAAATTTTTTAAAAGCTAAATATAAAGTGAATGAACTTGAAAATTAGAAACGCCGCTAATTGTCTCCTTTTTTTCGGCCCCAACGGAAACGTTTGTAATGGAATAATGTAGTCGGTGAAAATGAAACCTTTTCCGCGTAGCTTTTGACCTGCTGACCTTCAGAAAAAAATCGTGAATTCAACTTTTGATTTGTGAAATTAGACAGTAAGATAATTTTCTGACATTTTTTAGTAACCTAAATAAATTAAAATAATTCTAAAGACAAGTAGGAGAAGGAAAAAAAAAATTCCTTAGTTATTCCCATAGAGAGAGTTCTCAGGGTGTTTAGCATTCACAGAAAATGTACCGCGATTGATAAATAATTCATGGACAATGGGAACCTTAATTTTAACATGCATTGATTTATCACCGTCTGTGACATCTGTCCAAAGGAAACGTCTCATCGCTGAGAGGCCTCAAGGAGAACCACTTGATTATATTTCAGATAAATCCGCCCCGAAAGAACCCTTTTTTTGTATTTAATTTTTGAAATTGCCAAAAAATAAAGCCCTTTTATGTAATATTGAAAATAAAGCTGTAGGTAACCTTGGTAGGTTAGTGGTCACGTAGACTGCCTCAACCACTCCGCCACTTGTGCCCAAAGTTGCAATTACCGTAGCTGCCAATTTTTGGGGGTAGAATCTGAAATAAAAGAGGTAAACAGAAAATGTGTAAACGGTTTAAGGGGATTGTGACTGGGAAGATTGGAATAGCGGGCAAGTTCCGTTCTCGGAGTTTTCCAGTCGCTCGTTATCGGTGCACAAATTGCGGTTTGACGTTGCATTCCGGCGGTGACTCGCGCGGATTTTTATAGTCTCAACTCTCGGTGTGCCCTTCTCCCCGGTATAATTACGCCCAGAAAGGACCCACGACATAAATCCAATTGTTCAAAGGCTGAATAAACATTTCAGAAAGACTCGTCCGAGGTTTTAATTTGTCCTCAAAGAAGACAAAGAGCTGTCCGCCGATTAACATTCTTCAACCGTCGCACATTCAAATCCCGTGGATCGATTAAATCCAATCAAGATTTTTTTTATCCCTCTAAGAGGCGTTTCAAAATGGAAAAATGATTTCGAAAAATTCCTATTTTATCGAAATTAGTTGATCGATCGGATTCTTCACTAATGGGCTTCTAGCCAAATTTCAGTGCCTTTTTCGAATGCTTGAACTTGTCACGAAAGACCGGCGGAAAAAAAGAAGCCCTCCCTTTCTATATTGGAATACCGGAAGGTTCTCAGAACGCGTTCCGAATTCCCATTCTGACGGTTCCGAAGATTCAAGGTTCATAGTCACATCAAAAAAGAGCACAAGTCTGCGAATCAATTTTCGGATGATTTGGACTCGCTACGTGACCATGACGACGTTTTCTGCTTATGATCGGAAGGAGAGACCTGACTCAGAACTTTCGTCAGCACCCGTGATTTATAATACACACATACATAGTTCAAAACAAATATTTTTATCAAATTCTTCTTTAAAAGCACGATAAAACGATGCTTCAACGTGAAAATCTCGAACTTGAACCACGGATTGCTAGTCGATTGCTTCCCGGAGTCCACCATCAGTTGATAAATCAGGCAGTTGAAAGATAAGTTGCCGATATGCGAGGTGTTATTCTGAGTCATCAAGAGATCGACAAAGCGAATGACCTTGATCCTAATATAAATCTCGCACTGGGATTTGAACCCTGGACCTCTTGATTGCTAGTCAAGAGCGCTAACCAATCTAGGGATTTCGGGGCTCAAGATTTTACGGCCAACTTTGACTTCAACTTATTATTATTTTTATCATATCTGGGCACATTTTAAACATAGAATTTTCATATAGAGTCGAAGGGCGTTGAAACGAGTGATTGAAAGTTAAAAATTTGCATGGGAATCGATGAAAAAAATAACAGCGCCCAAAGTTATTGACACGACAAAAATATTTTATCGAGAAAAAAAAAAATTCTCCGATTTAAAACCTGTCTGAATTGAACTGTCAGGGGGGAGATATTTTATCTAAGTCTAGTATTAAAAAAATTTCAAATATTCCACTTGAAAGTTGTTATAGGGTTTAAGCTGCCGCGGTGGCTTGAACCATCAACTTTCTTTAATCGTTCAAGAAACGCGCTCTTTTCAAATTGCTACCTTCTTCACATGGAGGAAAATGGAGTGACGGATTAATTTTACGTTCCGGGTCACTAATTGGAGGAGTCCTTGGCCTTCTTGATCTTAACGTCGAAAATTTTTCCATCCCTTTACTCAATTCAAAAGCAGAAGACTTTGAATTTAATTAATTTCTTAAAACAACCGGAGTAATGGCAACGAGCCTGAAGGTTTTTAAGGGAAGGTGGGAAGTCTTTTTGTCCTCTTTTTACAAATCCCCGCCCCGAGTTGGATTCCCGAGAAAACTTGAGACTCATTAGCTTCAGACGCATAAATCAGTATGTAAATTCCATTTGAAAGAAGATGAAAAAAAAAATCTATTTTTTATTGGAGCTTCGTTTCTTAATACAAAAAAGAGCGAGAAAAGATTTTTCCAAAATCATTCAGTTGCTCCAGGAAAAAACAGCATCTGAATTGCGAATGGAGATACCATTTCACGTGCCACAGTCAAATCCTTTGCTTGGTAATTGAACTCAACATTTTTACCGAGGCGGATCCGACCTCAAAATTCAACCAAGTGTACCTACACAGGGAAGATGCCTAAAACTACTTTCCTATATTTGAGCATCAAAAATCTTCGGAAAAATTTTTACATAAGCTAGTTCACGTTATTTTGGGAATGTCTAGGCGGTACTGGAAGCAGTTTTTCCGAAAAAGTTTTCCTTTGGAAAATGGAAAGCTTACTTTTCGACTAAAACATTTTTCCAAAGAAACCGCTTGCCATTTTGTAGGTTTTCACGAGCTCTTTTCATAAATATATTATATAAGAAAATCCGATTAATAGTTTTGTCGTAATCTTTTTACAATTGAGGCGCTCCGGGTACGAAGGGCGAACTCGACATCGGACAAATTTTTTTTTCATTTTCAGATTCTAGACCTTTTGAAGAATACACCCATGTAATTTTTATATTGAGTTTGCCCTTTTTTCCTCTTTAAAATACGTAATAACCGATATGCGGCAAAGCTCTAACTGCGATATCCGAGCGGGTACGAAGGGCGAACTCGTATCCTAGTCCACTACCCCCACTCCTTTTCCGGGAGCCCCACTCCTCTTGGAACAGCTCACCGCCACGAAATAAAAATAAATTATACATTTTGTGAATTAATAATCGTAAAAAATATTCGAAAATTTTTAAAAAACCCTTTCCTCTATGATTCTATAAAATCTAAAATCTCGCCACGAAAATTCCAGAGAGTGACTTTTCTGTCGAGTTCGCCCTTAACAGAAAACTTTAAAATGCGAATATCTCGAAACTACCCGGAGCGCCTCAATTGATGATTCGTAGACAACATGAGATGTCTTTTCAGTCAACATCTGAAGAATAATGAAACAATTTGAAGTAATAAACAAGGATCAAGTCTTCCTTAATTTAAATATGGAAAAACATTTTTTTATGGCATTCAAGAATCGAAAATTTATGCGATAACCGATCGATATATCACTCATGACGAAAATGTCAAGGTTTCCTTTAGAGTGAAACAACCTTCTGTACACCGTATATTGTTTTAAGGTAATTTAATTGATTTATTAAAATTCTGTCGTGATTTTACCGTAGTCAAAAGAGTTGACGGCGGCGGCGGGGGGTGGAAAAAGGGAGGCCGGTTCACATTAGTATCTACTCCAGTTTCGTTCGTGGGTAAGAGAGGAAGCATGTTTTGTCGTGAGATCACGATTTTGTGTCATAATGCATTCAGACGTGCACACAACTATTGCATCTCTCTTTGCCCTACATTGAACTTTTTTTCCCCTCCCATACGGTGCACAATATGATTTTATAGGTCGACCTTTTCTAATTAAAATCAATGTTTTAAGATTGGAAATTTCCATACAAAGTAAAATGACTCTCGAGTACGAGGCTCGTTTGACATTAAACGCCTTGCAGCAAGAAGACAAATGTCTTTTAAATACAATCACGAGACTTATATGGAATTATTATTTTTCCATATTTGCTAAATCTATAAAATGATTTTAAATATGTGGTCTTCGTTCTAACCGCAGATGAAACTCCTGGAGCATGCGCAGAAGGATTTGGACGTCATATGACGTCAAATTAGACGTGCGAATCCTTCTGCGCATGATCAAGAAGTTATTAACCAGTTTCAAACTGAACAAAGGTAATAACCGAAGGGTGTCTCATCTCAAATCGAATATCTATTCGGGACAGGAAACCATTTTTAAAACGGTTCATTGTCGGTTTCCATTAGTTGGGTAGGACCATTGACAGATCTCCGGGCGAGATATTCCCTTCCCACTAAATCCCCCAAAGCACACCACTAAAAAAGGAACTGGTCGTTTTTGTGACTATGACGGGTCGTTGACGAACAAGACAAAAAGAAGATTCTCCTTCTCACTTTTTCACCTTCATCCAATCTCTTTCCTTTCTCACTCGTTCTCCGATTCGGTTTATTGTCCCTTTTTATTGTTTTCATATAAGTGGAGGACCTTTTTTTTTTTCTACTTTTTTCCTGGCCTGATTTACTCCCCCTTTTATCTTTTGACACTCTCCAATCAAACTCTCTTCCTCTCACACTAAATCTAATTGACGAACCATCAACTTTCTGACTTTCGGAACGTCTCAACACCCTCGCGTCTTCTTTTATCTTAAGAGGACAAAGAAAACAAAATCAGTGGGCTTATGTCGAAAGTTACTTAAAAACGTTTTCTCTGTGTGAAAAATGATGTTTGAAAATAGAATTGAAATCTAGAATGTAGGATCCAATATTATGATAGCGTCGTTTCGACCATTAAAACATAATTTATCGGAGTTCCCTCCTAAAAAGAGGGGAGTTCTCAGATAACTTCTAGAGTTGAAAAGGAAGAGACGAAGGGGTTGTCGCGGTGAGCGGGGGAGAGAACGTTTAAAAATTTATAGCCTGATTTTAATTGTCGCTTGCCGGAGTAGGTGTGGTGCTATTGTTTTATTGGCCCCCTCCGTTCTCGCTCCTTCTTTTTCACGTCTCTCCTTTTACTTTTGTGTTAATTCAATTTTTTGTCTCTCCCACACATCGGAGGCTCGATTTACTGCCGGACGGAATCAATATTTATTAAAGACGTCCACCTTTAAACAGCAACCGGTAAACTTAATTTTTTTCCCTTTTTTTTTAATTGGATTTAAACCTTCAAAAATAAAAGTTCCCAAGTGCGATAATGAAGAATCTATTTAGTTATTCATAACCTGTTGCGAGGCGTTGTGTGGCTTTTTTCTCGTTTTTCTTCCCGCCCCGGAGGACAAGTTCCAGCGACAACGTTTATTTATGATAACCGAACGGGCATAACTTCCATAGAGGCGAGCTTCACTTAGAATTACACGCGTTTCATTTCCCGATAATTCCAAAATGGCGTCTAAGCTTTCGTGAGAAAAAACGACGATAAAAATCTCATCGGAATCCCAACTTCCGAAAACTGCCAAATTGGGCCTTCTTTGGTGGCTCAGAAAAATAAAGAGGGGAAATGTAAAGGAGGGGAAGTATCAAAGAGGGGAAGTATAACGGAGGGGGAAGTATAAAGGAGGAGAAGTTTAAGAAGGGAATTTTTTTTAATTTTATTTTTGATTTTTTGAACTTTGTGAAAGTTAAAATTTCTTCCCTTATTTTTTAGTCTTATTTACCTTTCCGATAAAGGAATTCCACAAAGTATTTTTTCAATTTTTAGGCAGACAAAGAAGGAAATACGTTAAATTTTTTAAGTTGAAAATTATAAATCTGTCGTGGGCCTTGAAGAAAGAAATTGAGATAAAAAAAAGAGGGGAAAAAAAACAAAAGAATTATATTTGGAAGTGGAAGGTGGAGTATAAATCAAAGTGCGAGGTGACAACTGTTCGCTGACTTGTTTCCAGTCGGGTTTTTGCCCTCGGATAGGTACCAAAAGAGTTGGGGAAAAAAATTAGGCGAGAAAAAAGAAAATATGACGGATGGCAAAAGATGTAATGTATTTCAACTTCGTAATTGTGTCGGGTTTTTGGGAAAAGGGTCATCCAGACCCCGTAGGGTCGAATCGATTATTGATTTTTATCGATCTCAACTTTGTCTGTGGTGCCGGCCGGCCGTAGAATTTTTCGGTTTTGAACCGTTTTCACCAAATTTTTTACTGTCTTCGGAAAGTCAAGTATAGATTTAGGTTCGTAAAATTCTAAAATTTTGGACAAAGTTATTGGTTTTATGACAATTTAGCTCATGAAAAATATGTTCCGGAAAAATTCTACGGCCGGCCGGCATCACAAAATTGTTGCCAATGAAAAAATTTTAATAAAAAGTCTTTAAAAGACCACCTTCCGCTCGGTCATTTGTTAAGACCCGGAATCCGGGTTGTCTCAAACCAAAATGTAAACTTAGTTCAAAAAAATTATGGTGAAGAATTGGAATTAAAACAAGATGTTTTTTTAAGTAATAAAAATAAAACCGCCATTAAAAAGCGGAGAGCATTATAACTCTTGTATTGACTTTATCTGGATAGCTGAGGGGCCAGAAGGCTCATTATAATCCGAACCGACTCAAATAATTAAATCAACTCCCGTCTCTTCGGGTATTTCAGTTGAATTTACAGCCACCTCAGATTCACGTTCGACAACCCCTTCAGCATTTTTTCCCGCCCTCCTCGCCTGTCCTGCCGGTCTCTTTCGTTTATTAAAAAAAAAAAATATTTTTCTATTCTGTTTACCTCTCTCGCCATCCGTTTCATTTTTTCGGGATAACACCGTTCGAAGCATTTCACCCTAAAGCACTTGAACATAAAAATCTGTAGTTCACGCGTTTCGGCGTAATGAAATTGAGCATAAAGCTCTCAAAATTTCAAAAATTTTGAACATAATGCAATTCAACATAAAGCGTTTCGGCATAAACGACTTTTCCAATAAATGCAAGTCGACATAAAAAAACTGCTCGTCACCAAAACGCTTCTCACCATAAAAGCCTCTCTTTGAACTTGTCGTTTCGCCATAAAACTGTTTCTGTCGTTTGGGCATAATACATCTCACCATATAGGTACTAGGGACAGCGAAAGAGCAAACCTACTTTCGCCGTTTGAAACACGATTTTGACGAAACGACAAAAACCTTAAAACTTGACAGTTCGCCATAATGCAATTCAACATAAAACATCTCACCAAAAACTAAGAAAAGCAAGCAGGCAGCCAATGGGATCAGCTCGTTTTATGACACAAGGGGGTTAATTTTTTTCCACTCGCGAGGATGTTCAGATTGCATTATGCTGAATTGTCAAGTTTTAAGGTTTTTGTCGTTTTGCCATAATCGCGTTTTAGACGGCGAAAATAGGCTTGCTCTTTCGCTGTCCCAAGTTTATGGTGAGATGTATTATGCCCAAACGACAGAAACAGTTTTATGGCGAATGTTCATTAAAATGAAAGTTTCCTTTATGATCAACTCCGTTATGTTGAAACGACAAATTTTATGTCGAAACGACGAGTGTTAAATCTCTTCTTTATGGTGAGATGTATTATGTTCAAATGAATTATGGTGAACGTTTTCGACTATTTTCTTTATGTTAAGTTGGAGATTATTTTATGGTGAACACTAACTCGCGATTTATGCTATTTTATGGTCAAATGCATTATGGCGAACCGCATTATGTCGACAAAAACATTTCGTTGTGAAAAAAATCATCAACATTTTATTATTTACCCAAAAAAACCTCTTTTTCGGTAAAAACAAAAGGGAAGTATAACAAATTATTAGGCTATTCTACGCGAAAATCCTTCAATGAAAAAATTTATTCATCAGCAAAAAGAAATACTGCCAACTGGGTCTCAAGCTTGCCAACCTCTCAATTGCAGCCAAAAAACTCCCGAGGCCTATTTCTTCGGGGATATCCAATGTTCTACTTCATATTCTCTTATGCCTCGTTGAAACCTAAATTTGGCCTCTTTCCTTACGCTAAAACGAAAAATTCAAGGCCCAGTATATATTTTATAGGCTTTTTATATAAGAAAAATACATAAAATGATTTTTTTTCTTTATCTTTTAACCATTATAAAGGCTGTGTGGCCCTCATTAGGCAAGTCTGAGAGGTTAAAAAAAAGAAAAGAGTTTATAATCAATTTTTTCTGTTCTTAATAAGGCTGTTTTTTGTCAGTTTTTCCCATCCTTTCGATAAAAATTTATGTTAACTCTAAATACCAATCTCTGTATAATGCGAGTCTTTTAAATCGATAAATTTTAACCTGACAGATCAGTTTTTCTCTCTTGATTTTTTTTTGTTATATCTGGGGTTTTCTTAGGTAAAAGAGAATGAAACAAAAAACAGTATTGGGGAGACAGTTGTAATTTTTCTCAGGTAACTTTTTTTTTTTTCATTCATACTGTCTCCGTGTTTCATTGAGTTAATTGGTGAAGTGATTTGTGAGACGTAGATCGGTAGCGAAGCCCTCAGGATCGCCCTTCTCATTAGGGGGAAGGTAGAGGTCGAAAAAATAAATCCCTCTCGGAATTTAAAAGAAAATGGAGCCTTATTAGCTCTTATCTTTTTGATTTATAAAGGAAAAAGATTTTTAAGGCTCAATAAGCGAAATTTTTTTTTGTTAGAAAGTACCCTACCCCCCTGGCTCTGTCTAATTAAACCTCGGTCCTTCCGGACGCGGTTGAAACGTGAGTCGTGTCCAGGGCAAAGCGGCTCAGTCATGGATAACGACATTATCCCGGCCAGGAGGAGTGCTTTTAATGAAATTCGTCCCCTCCCGAGGGAAAATGACTAATTAGTCCATCTCTCGGCAAAAAAAAGGTTCTTTTTTATTCGGATCGGATATGAAGGAGTTGAACGTCCTTTATAAAGAACAAATAGGTTTTATTGAGTTTGAAAAAAAAAGACCGCTGTCGTCGATTATGGCAACTTGTCCGTATGACACTATCAAGATGAAAAAAGTACCTACAGAGATCAGCAACTCCTCATGTTTCCATAATTAATGCTGGCAGATTAAAGAAGCTAAGAACTACTTTGCAATAATTACCACTACGCTTATTAAGGTATCCGGATCAGCTCCCAGTGTACATATCAACTCCATGGCATAAACTACTAAAGAAAGCAAGAATTGATTTATGGTTTAAACTAAGGGTAAAATGAGCGTTTCTCGGATGAGAAGATGCGAGAAGAAACACCAAATTCGGTAATAAAGGTTGAATTTCGAAAAAAAAAAAGCGAAGAAAACCGGGTAAAGTATAAAGAGGGGAAAGTTTAAGGAGGAGGAAGTATGAATTATGTGGGAAGTATAGAAGTATATAGAAGTATATAGAAAGTACATAGAAGTATATAGAAGTATATAGAAGAAGGGGATGTTCAAGGAGAGGGAAGAATAAGGGAGGGAAAAGTACAATGAAGGGAAGAGTAATTTCAAGTATTTAGACATTTTTTTAAACTTAATATTTTTTTTCAAAACACTTTTACTATTCAAGTTATTTTTCAATTTTTTCGTCAAAATTTTAACTTCCTTAAAGAAGTTATTGCGATACCCTCGACGCCGGGTTTTTGGGGAAGGGTCTTCCAGACCCCGGAGGGTTCAATCGAATATTGATCTTTACCGATCTCAACTTTGTCTGTGGTGCCGGCCGGCCGTCCGTAGCATTTTTTTCCGGAACACTTTCCGGCCACAGTTTTCATCCGATTTTCACCAAATTTTCACACAAATTTCTTTAGCCGGTGAAGAAGAATGTAACGAGGGCGATTTTTGAATTTCGAAAAAATGGCGGAGATATGTCTGTTTGAAATTTTAAAAAATTTGCTGCGGCCGAACCGTTAATCCGATTTTCACCAAATTTTCACCAATTACTCCTTATATTTTTTAAGAATTTTTGGCGTAAAAAATTGCGACTTTTTATTTATTAATTTTTTTTTAGTAGGGAGAAATTTCGTACTTCTACCCTTTACGAGAGGCACATCCCTAGGCCAAAGAGCCCATTATTTCTACCTTGACACTTAAAAAAAATTTTCGAAAAAAAGAACTTAAAATTTTTTCAAAAAAAAAAAAAAAAAAAAAAAAAAAGTGAAAAGTGAAAAGTGAAAAAGTGTGAAGGGTTGTGTTCGGGAAAAAAATGCTACGGCCGGCCGGAACCACAGACGAAGTTGAGATCGGGAAAGATAAATATTCGATTTGACCCTCCCCAAAAACCCTACGTGGAGGGTATCACAATAACTTCTTTAAGGAGGTTAAGAAGACTGCATTTTAAATCAAATGTTCACTCGACCATCCTGCACTCCGCTCAGCCAACACTTTTACTGTTGAGGTCCCTTAATTCCTTCAATTCCCCAACCTTCTCCTTAAGAAGACGATGAAAATAAATTTCAATCTTAGGTAGGAAAAAGGTTTCTTGGACACGCCCAAATATGAGGAAACAGAAAATTAATGTAAGTAAATAAATTAATCAAAGAACCATTAAAACTATTTAATATTTTTGAGAGAAGATTCCGTTTGGAGTATTTGTTATCATAACAGTGACAACTCTGTCAGGTCCTTCAATTAATCCTGATTGTTATTGATGTAGGGAGTGGGAAAACGTTTAAAAACGAACCTATTTAATAAAGTAAAATCGTTCGGATTAAATAATAATGTGAAAATGTTGTATAGGTCGACGTCTCCCATTGTCCGTGATTCCTTCCGTTTATGATAAACGCGCGTGATGGACTCTATTATAGCAGGAAACATATCTCGGCGTAAATAGCAGGTGGAGAGGAAGTCACCTTTTGTTATTATCATAAAACTCATGTAACAATACTCTCTACACTATGATTAAAAATAGCTTTTAACGATATTATAGTGAAGGTGGAATTTAGGAGGAATTAAACTAAAGGGAGAATCTGCATATTATAAGCGGGGACAAAGGAGGTTTGAACAGTGGCATTTGATGCGATATAGATTCCATCGGATAGGGAGACCGCGGCCGCCTTCTATTCACACGTCACTCGACTCGAGGATATATCGTGACCATCTCGCGCATTCCAACATCTCGGTCGACTCTTTTTATAAGCCCTTTAACCCCCCCGCTACCGCTGGCCAAATTCTAATAAATTACACCCCCCTGCAAACCTCAAAACGAGTCACACCTCTTTTAAGACTATGATGACCACTAAACCATAGAATTTGAAGGAGTGTCGACATAATGCGGTTCGCCATAATGCATTTGACCATAAAATAGCAAAAATTGCTAGTTACCGTTCACCATAAAAAATCTCCAACTCAACATAAATAAAATAGTCGAAAACGTCAATATGTCGTTTCGACAATAATTTGTCGTTTCAACGTGAAGCAGTTAAACATAAAGGAAACTATCATTTTAAAGAACTTGTCGTTTCGCCATACAACTGTTTCTGTCGTTTGGGCATAATACATCTCACCATAAACTATTGACAGCCAAAGAACCAGCCTATTTTCGCAGTTAAAAACGCGATTATGGCGAAACGACAAACACCTTAAAACTTGACCACTTCGCCATAATGCAATTCGCACATCCTCGCGAGAGGAAAAAAATTAACCCCCTTGTGTAATAAAACGAGCTGATCCCTGCGAGAGAAAAAAAATTAACCCTCTTGTGTGGTAAAACGAGCTGATCCAATTGGCTGCCTGCTTGCATTTCCTAGTTTATGGTGAGATGCTTTATGTTGAGAAGCGTTATGAAGACTTGCACTTTTTTTATGTCGACTTGCATTTATAGAAAAAGTCGTTTATGGCAAAACGCTTTATGTTGAAATCCTTAACATTTTTGAACTTTTGATAGCTTTATGTTCAATTTCATTATGCCGAAACGCATTAAGGTAAACTACAGATTTTTTATGTTCATCTTCTTTAGGGTGAAATGCGTTATGTTGACCGGTGCTCTCCCAAATTGAAGTTCCAATTAAAAAATTTTAAACTTAAAAAAAAATTTGCTATTTCCAAAGTTGTCGCCCTTGGTAATTTTTTTTTTGTAAAATTAACGTCGACATTTTAAAGCATAACTTGATCATTTTTGAGTCAAGCCTTGTCCCATTATCGTATTTTAATTTTCGATTTGGAATCCCACATTCGAAAATAACCGGTCGACTTTTATCTGATTTGAATAAAATTTGAGTTTTTATTTATATTTATAAGGATTGACGGTTATCTCCTATATATTTTTTATTGAAAATTAAAGTTTCTATTTTATTAGACTTCAGTACTCTCCTGTATATCGGGTTTTTTCCCCCCATGTTGTCCATATTTACGGAGTAACAGGTTGGTAAACATTTTGTTTTTCTAATCAGTCGAAGAATTTCAGAGTTTAACGGAAAAATGAATAAAAAGTTACTAAGTAGGGAGAAAGGACGAAATATGTTTGTTAATTAAATTTAATTATAATGCGTAAAAGCATTAGCGGTTGTGATGGAGTGGGCAATTAAAGTTGCATTATTTGAACTCAACCTATATTGCACAAGAAAATACTTTCTCAACCACATTATTCTTTTATTAAAACAAAGAAATGAAGTTTCATACAGTAGCCTCCCCGATTGGGCAATTCAGAGTTGGATAGAGCGCCAAGGTAATAAGGCGATAGCCACAACATGGGCCCATCAGAAGCCATCGAAAGAACTTGTTCTAATCGCTTTAAGTTCTCCATGAGGGGTAATAACAAATTTAATGCGAAATTCGATGATTTGGTAAGTAAACCAGGACGTTTTTCCTCCCTCTTTCCTGTTTACTCGTGGGTAAGTTATAGGTTTGAATTAAGGAGGTGACTGGAGAGGCCTGATGGATATTCAGGGAGTCGTCAAATATGAAATATGCCTTTAGGATCTATTGACAAGTCAAATGCGCACGTGGGGAATTTTATATTCGAGGGCAATCAAATCTTTAAACATTACGTCCGAGTTGTAGGTGCAAATGGGCACCTTTTTTATGCCCGGAAGGCCGATTTTAAATAAAAAAAAAAGGAAAACGATTTTAATTTGTGTGCGAGATCGCGTCTTTTGCGGACACCTGGAGAAACAGGTGTGTCGGCCTCGGTACTCTTTTTCTTATCTGAATGCACCGAGTGAGGTTTACGGTTTTGCATTTCCCCGCCTAGCATTTATTGCTTATTTTCTATCAAGATCCTACTTGTCATACAGTCGCAGTTCATTAGTTTCTCCTCAGGGTAAAATAAAGAGATTAAAATCGTTCGTTTTATTTTAAAATCGCGTGCGAAATAAATCCTTATTCTATCGGCACTGAACGAGTTTTATTTCATTGAACTTGACTTTTTTAGTCAATAATTGTGTCTATTTATTTATCCCGAGTTCAGTCCTCCTCATTTCCAGTTTTTGTCAAGTAGTGCTCAAATGAGCCAATTTTTTTTACAGGTACTCTTATCTTTCTTATCAGTTATCAGCGCCAAGGAGCCAGTGTTGATAAAGACTGGACAAGTAGTTTTTGGTGTAAATTTGGTGTCTTTATGATTTGAGGCGCTCCGGGTACGAAGGGCGAACTCGACAAAACGTAGTTTCGAGATACATATTCGCATTTTAAAGTTTCGGTTTTTACGTATTTAAAGGGGAAAAAATGGCGAACTCAACATAAAAATTATATGGCTGTATTCACCAAGAGGTCTAGAATCTGAAAATGAAAAAAAAACTGGAGGACCCTTCCCCAAAAACCCGACGTCGAGGGTATCACAATAACTTCTTTAAGGAAGTTAAAAAAATTTGTCCGATGTCCAGTTCGCCCTTCGTACCCGGAGCGCCTCATTTATTTTTTAGTGCTGAGGTGGACGGTGAAGATTTGAGATTATGACGGTGGGAAAGGAAGATTCTTGCGGGGCTTCTAGTGCATCCCAAAAGTAGGTTATTTAATTTTAAAAATTGATTCTTTTTATTTTTGAAAAAGGAGCATTTTTATATTCCTTTTATCATATTTCTCCCAGGAAAATGGAAAAATCTTTTTAATTTCCTTAAAGAAAGTTATTGTGATACCCTCCACGTTGGGTTTTGGGGAAGGGTCTTCCAGAGCCCGGAGGGTCAAATTGAATTATTGATCTTTACCGATCACTACTTTGTCCGTGGTGCCGGCCGGCCGTCCGGCCGTAGCGTTTTTTCCGGAATACTTTACGGCCAGTTTTCCACCAATTTTCACCAAATTTTTGCACACATTTCTTTAGTCGGTCAACAAGAAACTAACCAGGGCGATTTTTGAATTTCGAAAAAATGGCGGAGATATGCACTTTCGAAATTTTAAAACTGCGCTATGTTGGTCCCATTTTCACCAGATTTTCACGAATTACTCCTTCTATTTTTTACGAATTTTCGGTGTAAAAAAATTATTATTTAAATTAATTATCATTTTAGTAGGGAGAAATTTCATACTTCCACCCGTCACGAGAGGGGCCTCCCTTGGGCAAAAATCCCAATATTTCTCCCTTGATACTCCTTTACACTTCCCCTCTTTAATACTTCCCCCTCCTATATTGTTACTTCACTTTAAGGAAGTTTTCGTTGGAAGCTCTTCAAACTACGAGTATTACTTTGGTTTCTTTTTTGTAAATTAATGAAATATCAATTTACTGTGAAAGAATTCCATTTTCAAGGAAGAAAACTAAAGAAAAAGGCTACTTGGCAAATTTTCCTTTCCCAAAATGTGAAGAAATCGAATATCGAAATTAAAATCGCATCATTTTCTGAAGCGCTAGAAGGGCCGCAAAATTCCGTCTTATCACATATATCAATCTTACTCATAGTCATCTTATTCTTAAAACCATAGAAGAGCAAAAAAAAAAACCAAAAATTTTTTAACTTCTAACTTCTGATTAGTACGACTTGTAATTATTGATCAAAACATGAATTGTTCTCTGTTTGTTATTCAGAACCGAGTACAGAATAAAATGTAAATGAAATCGGTTTATTTGTCACCGACGGGACCCGAATATAAAATAATAATTTAATTGATATTCTAATAACGGAAGATTGCTGCGGAGGGGAAGGAGGAGGCTTGAACGAACTACAAATATTTAACGGTCAACGACAACTTATATTTCATTATGTCCACATCCTTCCAATCTTTTACGATTTATCCATTTTGGAGAAGGAGACTTTTTTTTACGATCGAGATTATTTTGAATTTTTGTCCAGATGAAGCGTCTAGATGTAGTAAAACCTATAAAAATATGTCTTTGATTGGTGAAGAATCGTAAAAGATTTTATTGGAATCGTGAACAGTGTTGAGGTCCCATCTGTGAAGGGATACTCGAGATATTGGATACCTTCGGAATATATCGACCTTTATTCTTTTTTATCTCTCGTTTACAAACAAGTTTTTTGTCTAGGCTTTCTATTTTTGGTTTCATCCCAATAAAATCTATTTAATAAAATATTTATAAAACAGAGTCAAAATTATTTAAAGATATAATTAAGCTCTATGTAAATGTTTAATAGTGAAAGCTAACTGTAGGGTTAATGTGATAAATCACCACCCTGTATATTAAGTGCGGTTTCTTTTTTTATTTCCCACTCAACGTGTCTCCCTCTCACTTATATTGTTCATCATCAAACATTGAATTGAGGCTAAATTAGAGGGTTTATTAATGGGCCGGGTCGGAGGTATGTTTTGTCATTGGACTATTTAATATATGAGGCGAGTCTACAAGTCATGTCGGTTGACAACTTGCTATTAATTAAGCCCCCCGACTTGCGGGAGGGGTTCTATCGAGAGACGTGACGTAACGGAAGAAAAAGGGCTTCAAAAACGTAATCTCGGTCATATCAATCCATTTTCTGTTGAGCTGGGGGAGGGAAAATTAAAGGGAGGGTGCAGAGAAGCAAAAACTAGAGGACTTTTCCAGCTCTCCGCCACAATTTTGGTCCTTCACACATTTCACCCCAAATCAGTTGAACATAAAAAAATCTGCATTTCGACATATAAAATCTGTAGTTCACCACGCGTTTCGGCATAATGCAATTGAACATAATCCTGTCAAAAGTTCAAAAATTTTGAGCATAATGCTTTTCAACATAAAGCGTTTTGCCATAAACGACTTTTTTAAAAAATGCAAGGCGACATAAAAGCCTCTCTTTGAACTTTTTGTTTCGCCACATAACTGTTCCTGTCTTTTGGGCATAATACATCTCAACATAAACTAGGGACAGCGAGAGAGCAAGCCTATTTTCGCCGTTTAAAAAGCGATTATGGCGAAACGACAAAACCTTAAAACTTGACAGTTCACCATAATGCAATTCAACATAAAGCATCTCACCATAATCTAGGAAAAGGGAGGAGGCAGCCATTGGGATCAGCTCATTTTATGACACGCGGGGGTTAATTTTTTTCCCCCTCGCGATGATGTGCAAATTGCATTATGGTGAACTGTTAAGTTTTAAGGTTTTTGTCTTTTCGCCATAATCGCGTTTTAAACGGCGAAAATAGGCTTGCTCTTGGGCGGCGGCGGTCCCCAGTTTACGGTAAGATGTATTATGCGATTTATGCCCAAACGACAGAAACAGATTTATGACGAAATGACAAGTTTTTTAAAATGAAAGTTTCCATTATGTCCAACTGCGTTATGTTGAAACGACAAATTTTATGTCAAAACGACAAGTGTTAAATCTCTTCTTTATGGTGAGATGTATTATGTTCAAATGCATTGCGGTGAACGTTTTCGACTATTATCATTATGTTGAGTTGCAGATTTTTTATGGTGAACTCGCGATTTCTGCTATTTTATGGTAAAATGCATTATGACGACACGTATACACTCCCTTTCATCACCAAAATCTAAGCGGTCTGCGATCTGACAGAAGCTATGTAGAGCAAGAGGGAGAGATGAAGCGCCCATTCTCCCGTTTTCAAAGCTCCCCTTGGCGTCGTCGCGAAATGTTATTTGCTTATTTTGCTTATTATAGGTGGGCGTCCCGAGAGTCGAGGAGTCACGAAGTGTCCCCGTTGGAAAATTAATTAACGCAGTTAACGCTGGTAAAAGGGGAGAAGGTAGCGAGCTAATTTCTTTCGGTTTAAATCGCACATTTGGTTTTTCTTATTTGTTGGTCCGGTCCTTTGTCTTGAACGCGATCCCCCCTCCCCCTCCCCTCCCCTTTTTCTCAGGACGGCCTTTTATTCCAGTATTTACTTGTTCGACTAGGGCCGATTGGCGGACAATAAATAAGCTCTTCCCACGCACGTTTCATTCTCACGAGCATGTCCCCACACATTTGTACAGCCACCTTCCAACTACCACATACATTCCTAATAGTTCCTTCTTTTTTTTCCACACTTGACTTTTTTTTCTTCTGTCTTATTCTTCTTTATCCCCCGTTTTCTATTTCACACTATTGTCTCTCCTAGGTGGCCAGTTTCATCCTGTACTACTTAACCCCATGTAATCTCCGAAGAGGAAAAAAAATAAGAGGGACCTTTTCGCGGATTTATTGCTATTAAACGACCAGTGTTACGAGTTTCGCGGAGGCGATTTTAAATGCACTTTGTGCTCTTTTTATCAATTTGATTTTTTTTCCTTCACACCTTCGCACTTCTGTCCGCTTCATAAAGCCTTAGAGCCACAGTAACTTCTTCAGTTCGATTACATCACAAGTTCCAACGTCAAAAAGTCTTTTTTTCAGGCAGATCCGACCTCAAAATTCAACCAAATGTTAGAGAGGGAAGATGCCTAAAATTACTTTCCTGTATTTGAGCACTAAAAATTGTCGGAAAATTTTTCACAAAAGCTATTTCTCGTTATCTTGGAAATGTCATGGCGGTCTTGGGAGCAGTTTTTCAGAAAATTATTTCCTTTGGAAAATGGAAAGCTTACTTTTCGACTAAAACATTTTTTCCAAAATAAGCGCTAGACATTTCGTAGGTATTGACGAGCTCTTTCTAAAAATATATTTTATAAGAAAATCCTATGAATAGTTTCGTCGTAATGCTTTTACAAAGATTTGGAGGAAAAATGCGCGCGCGCTTATGCAGGAGTTAAAGAAAAGGATCTCTATCCCACCCTATCAACCGGTTGAATCCTATCAATGTCATTTCAGTTTTTTCTCTGCCCTATTTTCCAATTGAATTCGGACTATTTATTTTACACAACAATTCAGACAAACGCATTTTCAAGATAAACGCTTGCTGCTTGCAAAAAAAATCAAAATATGTACAAATATTAGTGAGTTCTTGGAATACTAGGATGCGCCACTGTTTTGTGGAAGAACTTTCAACGGAGGTGCTGCGATCTAGATATTTCAATATGAACAGTGAGCTCTCTATGCGATTGTATATTCAATGGTATTTTGATTATAAATAAAGGAGTAGTACGAGCGAATGATTTATTTGGACGAATATAAAATACAAGGAAAGCAATTAAATTAATTGTAGGTGGACAATATGGCTAATTAACCCTGGTGAGCATTGTGAGTCGTGACCCGAGATCTCCGGTCCCCTGGCCCGACCGTGCCCGATTCCCATGGCTCATTATAACTCATGAAGGTTGTTTTATATAATTAAGCCTCTGGGGTTCGGAATCGTATTCGACCAATTACAGGTGGCAACTCGGCCATTATGGCGTCAAACGAGCACGAGCGAGAGTCGGGGAAACGTCGCTCGTCTTTCCGAGCGTGGGAAGATCCCCGGGAAAAAAGAATTTCAACCTTCTGGAAAGACTATCAGATTTTTTTTTACACTTTTTTTTTCTCCCTTTTCTCTCTCGCTGTGTTAAATCCATCGAGTCCGGTCTAAATTAGCAGTTACACCCGCGGCTAATCTCCCCGTCCAATACGAATCTAAATGACCCGAACCTTTTATTGCCTCTCGTTTGTCGCACGAGCCCAATCGCTTTAAAAAAAGGGAAACTATACAATCGATTTTTAAGTTTACTATAAAAATTTCTCGGTGTTTTAAACGTAGCTTCATCGAAAAATTAGCTAAAAGGTAAAATGTGACAGTAAAAAAAAAATCCTTTTTCTTCTATATCGGCCTGCACTTCTGCCATATTTTCGGGCGTTTTCTATGTCTTTATGCCGAAAAACACCCATTTGGACGTTTTCCAAGATTATCAGATTTTCATGCAGCACGAAATTTACTGATTTCAAATAGCAACTCATTTATATTTGGAAAACTAAACGGCTGTGTAAACGGGGAAAAAATTATTACCCGTATTATGGCATATTACAAGGTTAAAGGTGTTTTTTTAATAGGTCATCATTTCTTGTATTATTAATAGGAGTGGATTATCAGGTGGCTACCAGCATCGTTAAAAAACATGAAGTTCCCTAATGGCGTTTACTTCCGTTCCGAAACAATTTTGGAAAAGTTTTGATTGGGGGAAATGAATTTTTTTTCGCGTGGGAATGATTAGAAATTGGCGTCCTTTTTTTTTAATGGATCGTTTATAAGTTTGTCTCAGGTGTCTCTGTTATTAAAGCGTTCGGATGAGATCCACGGGTATTGTTTACAAGGTGGAAGTTTGACTTCCGCCTCTTATTCTCTCACGATGGTTAGTTTAGCTTTATTCTTCACATCTTCCTTCCTAAGTAACATATCTATCTCTGTGAAGGTCTAATTTTTTTACTTCCTTAAAGAAGTTATTGTGATACCCTCCTGGAAGAGTCTTCCACACCCTGGAGGGTCAAATCGAATATTGGCCTTTACCGATCTCAACTTTGTGGTTCCGGCCGGCCATCCATCACCAGATTTTCACCAAATTTTCTTTAGTCGGTGAACAAGAAACTTACGAGGGAGTTTTGATTTTCGAAAAAATGGCGGAGATATGTCTGTTTTAAATTTTAAAAAATTTGCTGTTACTGTCACTGTAACCGTTGGTCCGATTTTTGCCAGATTTTTACGAACTACTTCTTATATTATTTTTTACGAATTTTTGGTGTAAAAACCTATCGCTAGTTTACATTTGTTTTTAGTAGGGAGAAATTTCATACTTCCACCGGTTACGAGAGAGACCTCCCTTGGGCAAAAATTCTAATATTTTTACCTTGATAATTTTTAACTTCCTTAAAGAAGTTATTGCGATACCCTCGGGTTTTTGGGAAAGGGTCTTCCAGACCCCGGAGGGTCAAATCGAATATTGATCTTTACCGATCTGAACTTTGTCAGTGGTTCCGGCCGTCCGTAGCATTTTTCCGGAACACTTTACGGCCACAGTTTTTAACCGATTTTCACCAAATTTTCACAAAATCTTCCTTAGTCGGAGAAGAAGAATTTGACGAGGGCGATTTTTGAATTTCGAAAAAATGGCGGAGATATGTCTGTTTGAAAATTTAAAAAACTCGCTGCGGCCGAACCGTTAATCCGATTTTCACCAAATTTTCACCAATTACTCCTTATATTTTTTAAGAATTTTTGGTGTAAAAAAATTGCCACTTTTTAATTATTATTTTTTTAGTAGGGAGAAATTTTATACTTCTACCCTTTACGAGAGGCACATCCGTAGGCCAAAGAGCCCATTATTTCTACCTTGGCACTTAAAAAAATTTTCGAAAAAAGAACTTAGAAAATTTTTCGGAAAAAAGAAAAAGGAAACCCGGAAAATTTTTGGGAAAAAAAAATTTTTTTTACAAAAAAAACTTAGAAATTTTTTCGAAAAAAAAACTTAGAAAATTTTTCGAAAAAAAAAACCCGGAATATTTGTTATACACTCACTTAAACTTCCCCCTCCCATATACTTCCCCTCACTTATACTTCCCCCTCCCACATATTTCCCACTCCGTTATACTTCCCCCTCCTATATAGATTCTTCTCTTTAAGGAAGTTTTCGTTGGAAGCTCTTCAAACCAGTACTTTTTCTCTATAGTAGGGGCTTCAAAGAAATTGATTTTGCCACTACAGGTTTAAAGAAGTTGGAGTGTTGTGAGTCTGAGAAACCCAATTTTTAATGGGAATTTTGGGCGTTTTTTTCGTTTATTTAGCCCAGGAGACCGGAAATTAGCTTTTTTCCTCAGTCTTTTGGTCGAGTTTTTCACGCAAAAAAAAAAACCTAAAAGACTTAAAGAGTTAAAGACCTTCTCAAATTTCCCCTCCCTTATACTTCCCCTCCTTTATACTTCCCCTCCTTTATACTACTCCTCCTTAATACTCCCCCTCCTATATTGTTCCTTTTCTTTAAGGAAGTTTTTTGTTGGAAGCTCTTCAAACTAGTACTTTTCTTCCTGGCGTTCTTGTGCGCTAAAAACAACAATTATGAAACGGTGCCGTTTTTCTAAATTTTTACTAACTGAAAAATTTATTAGTTTTTTAAAATCCGTTTTAAGACCGTTTGATTACGTTTTTTCTAATGTAAGCAAACAAATTTAGCCACCCAAGAGCGCCAGTGCATAAACAGATTCTCGATAATGTTCTATTGTCGTAAAATATGTTTTAAACATCCTCAATAAAGTTGAACTTTTCGGATCGGTTATCGCATAATATTCTATAATCGTAAGGTTTATTAGTGAAAATATGCTTAGGTTAATCCGATTCCGGGTTATAATAGAGACAGGAAATGGTGTGCGGGTGACGCGTGGATATTTATGTTTCGTGTAGCAGGTGACCTTCCGAGGGGCGACAGATGCCCCATCATGTCGGACTATTTTGGATATTCGTGTCGAATCGATAACATTTTATTTATGCATTCAAAAGTATTGGCCAGGAGCTCACCCCAGCGGAACGAAGAGTAGTAGCCCAAAAGCGCAAGAAGTCGAGTTAACGTGGCAAAAGACGCTTTTTGATCATCAAGGAAGTAGAGTGATCATTTTGAGGGTCGAATTCGATATGCAAACGATAAGACGATTTGACGCGAGATGAGGGTTTTTTCGGTGCATATAAAATCGCCTTTTTAGACAGGGCAGATGTTCAGAAAATGCAACGTGCAGTCAACTTTTATTGCTTCATCGATAACTCCGATTTTCGAACGGATAAAAAGGCATCAAATTTAAATGAACGTCAATTTATATGTGGACCGGATCCGCATAAAATTTTATGATGTAAACAAAGGTGTTTTGGGTGTGTCGTGAATTTCACGATTTTCGACGTCCCAAGATATCAATTGCGTCGAGGGTCTCGCAGCGGAGGGACCTCCTTGAAAATAACTTTTGGAATAGGAGACGAGGTATGCGAAAGGAGGCTAAATTCGTTTAAGCCGCACGAAGGGGAGACGGAAAAGGACGAGAGAGGGACGATGCCGGAATGCAAGTCATCCCAACTCCGCTGGCATTTCGGCAAAACCTTTCGGCCCACAAAGCGATCAAAAACATCGGCCCCGTCACCCGGAACGGAAAAAGAGGAAATAATATGAAGTAAAAAAGGAAACCATTCCATCCTCTGACTCAGCATCTTCATATTATTAATACTAACATTAAATTAGTTACCAATAATGTTGAAAACAGACACAAAATAGTAATCAACTTTTTGTCCAAACATTTTAACTTCCTTAAAAAAGTTATTGTGATACCCTCCACGTCAGGTTTTTGGGGTCATACGACCCCGGAGGGTCAAATCGAATATTGATCTTTACCGATCTCAACTTTGTCTGTCGTTCCGACCGGCCGTCCGGAAAAAAATGGCGATATGTCTGTTTGAAATTTAAAAAAATTCGCTGCGGCCGAACCGTTGCAGTTGGTCTGATTTTCTAGAATTGATTGATTGATTGATTGATTGATGAAACCTTTTTATTTACAAAAAAAATTTGAATATTTACAAATATAAAAAATTTTCTAGAATTACTCCTTATATTTTTTACGAATTTTTGGTGTAAAAAAATTATCTTTTTTTTACATTAATTATCATTTTAGTAGGGAGAAATTTCATACTTCCACCCGTTACGAGAGGGACCACCATTGGGCAAAAATCCCATCATTTCTACCTTCATACTTAAAAATTTGTCAAAAAAAAAGAACTCATAATTTTTCAAAAAACTTGGAAAAATTTTTCAAAAAAAAAAAAAAAACCTCCATAATGCTTGAAAACTTAGAAAGACTTAAAGGGTTAAAAGACTCCTTAAACTTAAAAGACGTCCTTAAACTTCTCCTCCATACTTCCCCTCTCTTACACTTGCCCCTCCTTTATACTTCCCTCTCCGTCATACTTCCCCTCTTCAATACTTCCCCCTCCTACATTTTTACTTCTCTTCAGTGAAGTTTTCGTTGGAAGCTCTTCAAAATAGTACTTTATTTCTTGAGATTTAGGGCCATCATCATGGAGCGAACGAAGAAAACGCCGTAGAAAGCACCCAAAAATCTTACAGGAAAAATTTTGATGATAAAACTGTTTTAGGGATGATGGAAAAAACAAATGGAACGCCTCTCTCTTTTTTTTTTTATGTTGATGGTAAACTCCCAGAGGGTGTCGACAATCAGTGTAAACGAGATTTGAAATATGGATGAATTTGCTGTTAAAGTCGTTTTCTTTCGCCTTATAATCTCCAGATGTGTAAACTCGGAAGCGTCATTAGGCGGAGATAGTAGCCTTACAAGGTATCTAATTATAACAAATGTAACACTCGTGGAGTTGAAGTAAGCAGCGTCCGTAACGATGTTTCTTTCAGTATTCAAGAACGCGGGAGGCCTTTTTTTTCTGTCCTCCCGTTTCCCCGGCCCACAGGTGTCTTCAATTAGCCGCCCGCGCCGCCGCCGAGATGGAAAATATAACGAGCACTCTCTTCCTAGGCCGGTCACATGCTAAATTGATCCTTTCCGAGGGAACAAAGGTTTCCACTCATCTTTTTTCCCCCCCGCCCGACCCTTTTCTTGTTAGCTACATGATAAATCGATTCAAACCCTTTTTTTTCTTTTTTAGACGTACTTATAATGGGACTTAAAAATGGAAAAGTCGTGAAGCTCCGAGACGGGATTTTGATAGGCATCTGGAATGACGTTATGCGCAATCTTGGGCTACCCATCTTGAATTCCAGCTTGTGTGAAAACGACTGCCAGTTGAGCAATTCCATCTCGTCGTTATCACTTTCAATTCAATTCTTGACGTTTATTAATGTCTTAAAACTTTAATAATCACTTCAAAAAGACTCTTCTCCTATATAAATACCGGGAAAAACGACCCAATGAAAAATTCATCCCATTTTTATTTTAGCTTTGTCCAACCGGAGTCTGTTACTACTAGAGCATGCGCAAAGGATTTGGACGTCAAAATTGACATCGTTTGAATCGTTTGTCCGTCAAATCTGAAGTCATCTGACGCCAAATATGACGTCAAAATCCTTCTACGCATGCTCCAGAAGTTTGAAGATGGAACTAAGCGATGTAACGAATTTTTACATTTTGCTACATAGATGGAGGTTTGGGTTAAAAGCTTTTTTTCAGTGGCCAATTGGAAGAAAAAATTAATCTCAATCTTTTTATTGAATTTAAGGGAGGTAAATTATTACTCTATAATTTTCTTAAATTTTTTTATTCAACTAATTGAATAATAAACCAAAATTAGCATTTTTCCACATAGAATAATAAACATCCTGTTTTTGAAAAAAAAATTCTTTAACACAATATTCCCAAGGGTTATAAATTAACATTCCCAGAACAATTCCTAGTTGTATTTCACCGTTGATTTGTGAACTCATTTACAATTAATCCTAGAAAGCTTTGTGGGCGGGTAATGACATCATTAAATCAAATACATAACAAAGTGCTAATCAATATTATAGTTTTTAAAAAAAAGTAATTTTCTTTTTTATTTATCATTCCAAGGATTAACAAGACTCTAAGGATTAATTATTGAACTATATTGGTGAAGGGGGGAGAAAATATCTATTAAGCCACCGTATTTTGTTATTCAAATGAGTCGAAGCCATCCCGCCAACTTCCATCGTCCTACAGAGCCGAAATTACGTTTGGGAAATCATCTATTGATTTATTCCACGCATGGTTAACAATGATCTACATTCTACGTAATAAATTTCTCCGGCGTATTTACCTAGAAAAGTTTAAATTGAGAGCAAGGATTGATCCCCACCAGGCTTCAAATTTTGAGGGACACGGAAAACGCCAATTAGGGAGGAAAAAGTGATGTTTAGTTGTAGAAATGATGAGGCAGATCCTTCAGACTTCTTGTTGAAAAAGCCAATTTGAAAAGAGAACACGAAAGTGTCGCCAAACGGCGCTTCGCTTTACTCTCTTTAATGTTTTAAACAACCCTATTCTATACGCCTAAAAACCAGAAAATCATTTTAAAGTAGATTTTCGGCTGAAAACCCAAGGAAAACTCCTAATAACCGAGTGGAAAGAGGTAGGCAAAGCGTGAAAACATCGTCAGAAAGAGTGAATCTCCCAAAAATCGGGAGGAAAAGGGTTTTTCCATCGAAAATAGGGGTTTTGAGACTATTAAAGAATGAGGAAAATTTCAAAAGATTTTATAAAAGGTTTTCCTCCCTCGAAAAATTAAAGAGAACTTGCGAAAATCCGGTAAAAGGTCTGTCGAATGGATGAAATAAGTAGGAAAAGCCCAAAATGGAAGGAAATAAAATATACAATATATAGCTTACATGTAAAACAGTTATAATAAAAATACCTCAAAGAAACTGTCAAAAGGGATCAGACATCAAAATAGTTTCCTATATTTTTATAGTATATTCCTATAATTTTATTATATTTTATAGTTTCCAAAAAAGTTCCCTATACTTGAGCACTAAAAATAATTGGACATTTTTTTTACAAAAGCTTGTTCTTGTAATTTTGGGAATATCTTCGAGGACTTGGAAGCAGTTTTTCCGAAAATGTTTTCCCTCGGAAAATAAAAAACTCACTTTTCGATCAAAAAAAATTTTTTTGCCGAAAAAAAACCTTGAAAACTATCGACGATGTCAAAGCAGCAACAAAAAAGCAAAAAATGTTCTAAAATTCATTTTTTTTAAAAATCGTCGATAGTTCAGTAATCATCCCCCCCCCCCCCCCCAAAAAAAAGTGGTAAGTATAAAATTTTCGGTGCAAAGCTAAAAATTATTTTTGGGTATGTACACATTTAGATTAGAGGGTTCAGGATGAGCAATAGTGCAGAGTAGTGGTGTTCTAAAATAATTGATAAATAATTAAATTGTAAAGAAATTATTTTTGTATAAAATTACATCTGAGGATGAGAGAAGCAATAAACAGGAATATTTCACGACCGGTTTCGGCTTAATGAGCCTCGTCAGGTGAACTATTTTACTAAGGTGTTGTAAAACTGTATTAACCCTTTTGACGTAAGGAAAGTATTTTGTTTTGATTGATAAGCATTAGGTAACGTGAAAACAGTTGGATAGTCGATAGTTCACTAATCAACACTAAAAAGTGGTATAACATTTTGGATGTTATGATAAAATTTATCTTTGGGTATTTAGCTGTCCGGATTTTTTTATTATTAAAATAAAGGGTTGATGAGCAATAGTTCTGATTAGTGGGGTTCTTTAATAAATGAGGAAAGTATTTCGTTTTGAAGATAAGTATTAGTGAAAAAAGATTTTCGTGAAAAATTGTTGATAGAGAAGTGGGTATTTGGTGCATGTTGATGTGGCGGTCTTCGACTCGAGTTTGTTCCTCGACAGATCTGAGTTATCGGGGAGGGTCGGGAGAACGTGAGAAATTGTAAAGGGGGGGACGGGCCGGCGGGGCAAGCGCTCTCCGTTTTAACGCCCGCCCCTTTCAAGCCGAGAACGGGCGAAGACGTACGAAGCGAAGGGCCAGCCCCCCTCAGTCCGACCGGGAGGCGAGTCATCACTCGTTCTTGGGACTCAGTCTCGTGTGCTTGGGCCGACGTCAGGACCGCCACCAATTTTATTTTGTTGTTTTTGTTGTGGGGGGTCGGAAAAGCACTTGTGAACCGCGTGTGTTTTTTTTTAGTTCAGAACAATTTTGATCCTAAAAACGAAAAAAATTCCATTTTTTAACAAAATTATACAAAACCACAGATGTGCTCAATGTTGACTCTGAATAGCTGAAGAAGTAATTATGTCGCGGAGGAAGCAAGCTCGTCCCATCAAAGTTTTGGAAGAAGGAGACCTTCCTACTCCAGCACTTCCAAACGGTAAGTCACCAGAAATATTAAATTTCCCCCCGCGCGAACATACAGTATCTCTTCCTTTCTAGCATACAAATTTTTGTAAGCCAACATTTTAGCCCTTTTTAGCAACTTCAAAAATTCGTTCATCTTTCCTAGGTCCCGAAATTTCTGAAACTTTGAACAATCTTATAAAATTCTTATCATTCTAGCTGCCGGGTACTAAAATTCGCTGATATTGTAGCTTATAGAATTTAATAAATTCTTTGCTCCCTCGTGATTCTATGATAGCAGAAAGGTGGCATCTATGATAAGCAGAAAAGCGCATTGAATTTTATTTCCCCGGGTCTCGGATTTTTATTGAAAGTGGCTCAAATCGAGCTCGCATTTTTGCTTCAGGCCTTCAATTTTTTTTTCTATTTACTTTGACACTACTAACTACAATTCTAGTTTTTAAAAAAAATTATTTTAAATTAGCTGAGGAATATTTCTTGAGGCGCGAAATATACCCTATTGTTGTTGGTTAGGATGTTGCCTGTCTTGTGTTAAAATTTAAACTTTTCCATGGAAAATGTTCGCTGATTTTCAGAATTGACAGAAATTAAGGAAATTAGAAGGATCTTAATGAATTTTTTGGTGGAAAGTAACCGTTTTGCCTCAGAATGTTTTTGTTTTTCAAGCTTCTTTGACAATTTTGTAAAGATTCTATTTTTTCGATTTGCACATCGAGTATATCCGGATAATTTAAAATATTTAAGTGTTCTGTAATCACATTAGAAATTGTTAATTTTTTTTAATTGCCCAAAAATCGGGAGCTATTTAAAGAAATTTAAACAATAAATGTCATTAAAAATTAAAATTTTGAACGGAAAAACGCTGGGATTTTATGCGGTCGAGAATAATTTTTTTTTTCACGAATGAGGGATTCGAAAAATGGAAGTTGTTACTTTTTAAAAAGTTGACTTAAAAAATATGACATTTTTAAATTTAGAGGGAAGATAACACAGAAAACAATAAAAAGCTATCTAAAATTGTAACTTTGACAAACCACCCACCACTAAAAATTATCTTTCGACTCGTAAATAATAAAAATGCTTAATTCCCCCCCGTTTTTCGAATTAAAAAATTCCTAAATTTCTTTTTCCCTCTTAGAACGCACGCTTACATCGAGCGCAAAAAAAGAGGGAAAAAGTGGCCGGTTCGGATTCCAAAGGACGATATTGTTCCTGGACTTGTCCTTCGCATATTCAGATGTCTTCGAAGAGAAGAAAAAAAAGGAAAAGAAAAAAACGTTATTAAGGAGAAAAAGATCGGGGAGCCTTTTGTCATTCCTCAAAGAGGGGTAATTAAACCGACTAATTAATAAACGCTTTATCTTTCCCTCTCGCTCCTTTTATACGGCTTCTCGGAACACTTGTACTCTTCTGACTTTTCTACATCTTCCAACGTTAAAATAAAGATTTCTTAGCTCAAAAAAAATTTTTCTCCCTTCATTATCTGCCTTTAAAACGCGAAAACATCCCAAATGCTTAAATATTAAAACTGAAAGTATAAGCTGAATAAACAAGGTGCTTAAAGATTTTATTTGAATTTAAGATCTTAAATTTTTTAAAAATTTTAAAAATGGAATTATTTATGTTGTTATTTATTTTTATGTTTGATTTTATTTATAAAGAATATGGTTTCACATAAATCCATTCTAATTGGATAGCAGAGATCGATTTTTATTACCCCTCCCCATGCGTTTTTTTATATTTACATTATTTTTATCTTCGATATGACATGTTAGGTAACATTAGTTATTATGACGGGATAAACATAAAAGCGAATACCGCCTCGATAAATTATTCGCCTTTCGAACACTAATCAATTCCAGTGGCGAAGAAATGAGAAAAGAAAAAACCGTAATGAACATGTACATAATCGATGGTGGCGATTCGGCGAAGGACGCGCGAATTGCGAAAGAAACGCACGATTATGAATCCGATTAACATAATTCGTTTGTTTAATGACCGGATTTCAAATATTCAATTTTTGCATTTTTTCTTTTTTAGTAAACTTGGTGTGACATCACAAGATAATGTCCGCAAATTATAATATGGAATATTCATTTTTGATTAAAATTTTGACAGTTTACTTTTATTTATTTGAATGAAAAGTAAAATTATCTTTTATGTTTTACATTTCATATAAAAAAATAATTTTTCAGAAAACAGGTAGGAATGGAAAAAAAATTAAATAATTAAAAACTGCCCAAAATAATTTATTAATTCTTCCAATGTTGAAAAAGTCTCATAAGTTTTGAAAAACCTTAAAAAGTGCTAAAATCAATTTAAAAAGCGGCTCAAATTTTTGAAGTGACCCACCCCTTTCAAGATAAAATTATAAATTTTAAAAATGACCTTCACTTTCGGTAATAAATTTCAGAAGAAAAAAAAATAATCGAGTTCATCGAGCGTTTCGACGAATTATTTCCGCGGTGGTCAATAGCGCATAAAATTATGCGCGACCATTTTGTTTAAAAGGTTAAAATTTTAATAAAAAGAAATTAGAAAAAAGTTCTTTGTTTCGTCGTGAGCGATTAAATAAATAAAAAAAAGAACTAAATAAACTAAATAACTCCTCCACGGTTCAAAAAGCATCCGATCCGTATCGACCTCAGAGCGAAGATAATTGAACGATTTCTGTTCTTTTTTTCTTTTTTTTTCTACTCTTCTGTAACTTATTTTCTTTGTTTTCCTCCCTCTGAAGCATATTCGCACATTTACTAACAAGATAGACTTACTAATTTCGCAGAAAATAGAATTTTTTAACTTCCTTAAAGAAGTTATTGTGTTACCCTCCACGTCGGGTTTTGGGGGAAGGGTCTTTCAGACCCCGGAGGCTCATATCGATCTTTACCGATCTCAACTTTGTCTGTGGTGCCGGCCGGCCGTAGCTTTTTTTCCGGAACACATTACAGCCATTACAACCCTATTTTCACCAAATTTTCTTTGGTCGGTGAACAAGAAACTAAGGAAAACGATTTGAATTTCGAAAATATGGCGGAGATTTGTATGTTTGAAATTTGAAAAAATTCCCTGCCTCTCTAAATGAGTTTTTTCTTCAAAAATCTTTAATTTCTTAAGCTTTAAAAATAAGATCTTTTAATAATTTGTTATGGTTTTATTGATAATCGAGGTGTGACCATTTTGAGCGATTATTTGGATGAGTGGGCTTATACAGGGTGGTCCTGACCAGAACGAAAAGGTCCTTCTCGAATATCTGAGAAAAGGATTTGCACGCTTCCTCTTCGATTATTATTTCTTTTTTAAAAAATATGTTAAGAAGGTCTAAAAGTGTTTCTCATAAAACCCGTTGCCGACTAACTTGAGTGATTGATTGGGGTGAGGAGACCGAAAATAAACCGAAAAAGGGTCTTAAAAGATTTCTTTTTTCGAGTAAAACGTTGAAAAATGTGTTATCAGCTTTTAGTGATATTTAAGATGAGGGAAGGGAAAAAAGGTCATTTTGTATCTAAGTGCTTTTATTGAGAAATCCTTGGCTTTTGTCAATTTTGAAAAAATGAAGAAAAATGATGTTTTCTTAAAGTATGAAAGCTAACGATATCGTGGATTCGGCTCACGTCTCGTTTGAAGAAAGTGTCTGCTGGCAGGAAACCATAACTACGACAATAAACATAAATTCTCTAATCCAAGATATATTAGCTTTGTTCCAACCGTAGCTTGCTGGTTTGAAACTCCTGGAGCATGCGCAGAAGGATTTCGACGTCAAATATGACTTCTTTCGTCCGTCAAATCTGATGTCATCTGACGTCCATTCCAGGAGTTTCAAACGGTTGGAACAAAGCTATTGACTAGAGTAACGTTGAATTAATCATTTCCTCCTGGACTTCTAAAAACTATTTTAGCCTCCAAAAAGCCCCCCTTTTTATATAAGGAGGTCAGGTTTTTATAAAGGGATTGACATATTTGCAAACATGTCATATTGGAAGTGTTTAGGACGTTTTTTTAAACAAAGTTCCCACCTTAGAAATCATTCTAAAAGCTTTTTTTCCCCCGCCGAAGGACCTGTCCAACTTTTTTAAATTGGGCCGGCTTTTTAAGATTTACAACCCAGATTTTTTTGTTTAATAACAAGACAAAAAAGGGACTTCCGTTATGAATAATTGATTTTTCGCCTTTTATTTTTATATATTTTTTAAATTATTCAGATAAAATGCTAATTTGATCGAAAAAAAACTAGACTTTCTGGATTTTCAATTCTTGATTTTTCATATTCTTTTTTTATTGATTTTGGTCAGGTTTTGACATCTGGATTATTGAGTGTTGCCTAAGATATCTGAAAAATATTTCTAAATTTGTATTTAAATTTTGAACTCATTAGTCTTTAGCCTCGACAGAAAGTTGTCAAAAAACCAGGAAATTCCCGAAAAATATGGCGAAGGATAAATTAGAGTTGTAAAACTGCTCCATTTTAAGAAGTCTGAGTTTAGAAAATTTCTATTGCTGTATACTAGCTCAAAAAGGCACCTGTTTATTGAATTATTTGCCGTCCCTAATTTTTCGCCTGATCAAAATAGAAGCTGTTGAATGCTTTGGGAAAACACGAACGCTTGGGAGAAGGGAAGGAAACAAAAGCTCATCGAAGTGAATTATGAGGCACGTGGCCCTAAATGATTTTTCTCCCCCTTCGTAAGTGGCCGCCACATGGGGCTGTCATAACCGAACAATCTGCTTCCGCTCCCTCACACTCCGCATACCTTGAATATTCCTAAAGGGAAACCGCGGATTTTTAATTGCTTTGCTCTAGAATGTAGATTTGCACGTCAAATTTTACGTCAGATCACTTCAGACAACAAACGATTTAAACAACAGACGTCCTAATCCTTCTGCGCATGCTCCAGGAGTTTCAAACTGCGGTTTGAAGCTAATGCCTTCTCTTCTTCTTTTAATGAGTAAGCATTGACTGCTTGTTAGAATTATCTGTAACTATCCTAGACGTTCTGATCCCAGTTTTTGAGCAAAAGAAAATGTGTGGCAGCCCTGATTGTAGAATCTTTTCGTTAAAAATCCCAGACTTGGCAATAATGATGTCATGATTTTCCATGATCTCATTTTAGGTACTTGAAAAACGAGAGGGGAAACCATAAGCGTCATAACCGCTTTCAACCCTTTATGCAGATTATTATATGGAGGGAGAATTTTCAGGTACCCTCAACCCACCGGGGGGGGGATTCAAAATGGCGGAATCATTTATTATGAATGTCCCCGCGTTTCTACTAAAATGGTACTGAATTAATTGCCGGAGGCTTTTCGGTCCTCTAGGGCTTTACAATATTCATTATAGCTTCCCCCGCCCCAACTTTCTCTTCGCCTCCCGCCACCACTCCCTGGGCCCTTTTCCCATTGAATATTTGATAATTACTAAACCCTATTGCGTTTATACAATCCAAAACCTCCCTCCTTTATATACAGAGGCGCCCTTACTAAATAACATTTAGAAATCCCGGTTAGTCTTATCCCTAAAGGATTAGCTTAACCCTCCTATTGCAATTATTTAGATTATTTAGATATTTTCCAACACCCTTTATTTTTTGGAACTTAACGAGGAGAGTTAGAAAAATACGTGGGTCAGTGGTCAGGGTCTTTAACTCGTGCCACTCTTCCCCAAATTGGACCAACCCTAAAGGCAGAAATGGTGGCGATTGTACTTAAAATTGAAGATGTTGAAAAGTGAAACGTTTGAACTCGACTTTCCCTTATTTGAAATTACAAGTGGGAAATCCGAGAATCCTCGACACAATAAATAATTAAGGGCGAGAAAAGTAATGTAAAATGAGCGAATCGGAGGTTGGGCGATCAAGACGCAAGAGCCGGTTTTGTTTAACCAGAAATGGTTCTCCTACTCAAGGACATGGACGTTCACAGACACCTAACATCAAGGAAGCCTTTTTTTATAAATGAAAAATAAAAAGCGATTATTTTTCTCCTTCATCGGGCATTTTTTCGAATAGTCGGCACCGTAAAGGTAACGAGAATGAAAAAAAGGGGGGTTCACGGAGGTGTGAGCATGGAAGTTATGCCCTAAATAGATTTATAATTCCTTTCGCCACCCTCGGCGTTTCACGGGTGAACCGCCGACTTAACCACCCACCCTTTGCCCCGGGACAAAAACCGACCTTTCAATAAGAGGAGAGGAGGGGGAGGCCGAAAGGGATGAGCCCTTTTTCTCAAGGGACGCCCTCAATAGAGCGAAACCCTTTGATTTATGCTTAACTGAACTTTCATTCAAGACGAGAAGACCCCCTTTTTTTTAGGAAGGCTTTTTTCCTCTCGTATCGAAACAAGTTACAATGTCATACCCTTAAGAAAAGTGATCCTGGGACAAAAAAAAATTCAATAACTCAAACCGTCAAAGCACCGACTACCTTATTTACGACATTACCGTTTAAAAAACCAAAAATTCAATTTTCAATCTTCTCTTCAAAAATCTTCACGCCCAATTCGAGTCACTTTCCTGTTTTAATTGTCCTACGGCATAAAGGGCAGGAAGCTTCAGTTTTTCATATCCAAAACGGAAACGGAAACCCGGAATATTAAATGATTCCGATTTCCTTCCTTTAAACAATCGAGATTTATGACACCTTTTTTTTCTGTAACTAATAGGTTCCAACCGCAGTTTGAAACTCCTGGAGTTGAAATCGTCTGTCCGGTCAAATCTGAAGTCTTCTGACGTCATATTTGACGCCCAAATCCTTCTGCGCATGCTCGAGGAGTTTCAAACTGAAACAAAGCTAATGAATAGAGGGGTTAAAAATCGAAAAACCTTGAAGGAATTAGAATAAAAATGTCATTTTGTGTATTAAGGTAATAAATAGAGTCTATCATCACCTTAGACAGACATGATAATAGCGGTTTAAAGCCAATGACGTTATCATTTTCTTTATAGGGAAAAAAATCGTGGCTGACATATGTCCCTTCATTACGGGCTCAAATTCGAGCGACAACTTTCTCCCGACGATGATGAGGTTCCGCGTATTTAAATCAACCTTGGGAGTAAACAGGTCGATATCTAATGTGGACGATTCCGAGGCTGAAAAGGGATTTTAAAAGAGCAAAAACTGGACGCCGGGGAAGGCTCTGACATTTATCAGATACATCTACTATTGAGTTCCACTCCATTTAAATAAATACCCAATCGATACATTGTAAGACTCAATATTCAATTTTTTATGCAGAACCAGTTGCTGTTTATTCTCACTTTTACTGCACGTATTCTTTCGAGGAAATTTTGTGACCAGACGTCCATAGTTCCATTCTATAAAATGAAAAAGGATATTGGTTCGGCAAAAGTCTGTCAAGAAAGGTCCAAAAACTATGTTTCTGGGCATAAAAATCGAGGAAGATGACCCAAAACCTAAGTAGTTAGATTGGCAGTTTTGTAAGGGTTGCCCGAGGGACGGGCGGTAACTTGAAGATGGTGAGAAGGCTCCTCGTTAAGTTAGACACAGACGCCGTTAAATGCTTAATCACTCGATAAAACGGGTTGTTTTACACCAAAAAATCCTCCCAAATTATCCATAACTCATTATAATGAGTGTTAAACGCTCAAAACTCGATAAAACGGGTGTTTTTACACCAAAAAATCGTGCCAAATTATCCACAACCCATTATAAAGAGTGTTAAACGCTCAAATCTCGATAAAACGGGTGTTTTACACCAAAAAATCCTACTAAATTAAGCAAAACTCATTATTAAGAGTGTTAAACATTCAAAACTCGATAAAACGGGTGTTTTAACATCAAAAAAATCTTGCCAAATTATCCAAAACTCATTAGGTATAAAGAGTGTAAAACCTTCAAAACTCGATAAAACGGGTGTTTTTACACCGAAAAATCCATCCAAATTATCCATAACTCATTGTAAAGAGTGTTAAACGTTCAAAACTCGATAAAACGGGTGTTTTAACATCAAAAAATCTTGCCAAATTATCCAAAACTCATTAGGTATAAAGAGTGTAAAACCTTCAAACTCGATAAAACGGGTGTTTTTACACCAAAACATCCTGCCAAATTATCCACAACCCATTATAAAGAGTGTTAAACGCTCAAAACTCGATAAAATGGATGTTTTTACACCAAAAAATCTTGCCAAATTATCCGAAACTCTTTATAAAGAGTGTTAAAGTCTCAAACCTCGATAAAACGGGTGTTTTAACATCAAAAAATCTTGCCAAATTATCCAAAACTCATTTGGTATAAAGAGTGTAAAACCTTCAAAACACGATAAAATGGATGTTTTTACACCAAAAAATCCTGCCAAATTATCCGAAACTCATTATAAAGAGTGTTAAAGTCTCAAACCTCGATAAAAACGGGTGTTTTAACGTTCAAAGGCGATAAAAATCTTTTCAAAGTCCGGTACAAATGATGTTAAATGCCCGGACGGATACTCGATGAAATGGGTGTTTCCAACTGTTTCTAGACCAGAAACTAGAGTTGAACTATCCAAAACTGGTTTAAAAGGGTGTTAAACACCGGTTGAATAGAGATTTCAACCCTAGAGGACTTCAAAGGAAACCACTGTTCTCCAGCTTTACTCCTTAAGTACCTCTTTTTTGGGACTTTTGCCCCAAAAGCTAGACATTTTGTCCCCTACAACGTGTAGACAGCGGGAATCCTTTGACTCATACACCCTATTCTGATGGCATTTTTAGCCTTTTAGGTCCTTTTTTCATACAAATGACAGCATGGAACATTTTATTGGGTTGAAAATATGGGTGGGTTTTTTATGTCGATAAATCCAAAACGAATACGCGCGTCACTGATTTTTTAATAAATCTGTATAAAATTTATTTTCGTTTTCACTATTCGCGCGGAATTAATCGAAATATCATTTTATTCTGTCTGAATTTATTAAATTTTAAAATAAATGAAAGGTACAAATATGCATGAAAAAAAGGGGAGAGAGAGAGAGAGAAAAAAAAGGTGGATGAATGACACGACGTTTGGTTTAAATCAGAGCAATATTTACGTTGAAAATTTATTTTAAAAGTCCCAGAAAACGGGCTCACTATTTATTTTTGTGTTTTTTTAAAAGGGGCCGAAAGAAGGATTTATTATTATTCTTAAGTCGCTTGGAATAGACTAATTATAAATAACGTGGAGTTGAAATACTTTCGAAATTCGCTGCCAGATTTTTTGACGAATTAATTAACGAAATTGAAGATGATAAACGGTAGAGTACGGCTTTCCCCGGGAGAGATTTTTATCTCAGTTCTTATAAGGAGATGAAATAGAGATTAAAGAAAAAAAGAAAAAGAGACGTAATAAAAGGTCCCATTAGATTGTCCAAGCGTGGAAGACACTCGGCCGGTTTAGCTATGGATCAGTCCGTATTCTTAATTGCTCCGGCTGCCTCACACGGCGAAGCAAACACAAAAAACGTCGAGAAGAAAACGTCGAGAACGCTCCCCATATCAAGTTCGATGTTGTAAACATGTCCCATCGTTGGCCCATCTTTGGAGCTAAACCTGAATTGCATAAAAACGCACTTTCATGAGTCAAATCTCAAAATATGGACTGTAGGGAAAAAACTGAATTAAAAATCAATACGCCCATTACACCTTGTATTAGAGCTATTAGTGCGTATGAAGCAAAATTAAATGGCTTCGCCGATTAAGGTATAGATGAGTGTATACTTGTCGACATAATGCGGTTCGCCATAATGCATTTGACCCTAAAATAGCAGAAATCGCTAGTTACCATTCATCATAAAAAATCTGCAACTCAACATAAAGAAAATAGTCGAAAACGTTCATAATGATGCATATGAACATAATACATCTCACCATAAAGAAGAGATTTAACACTAGTCGTTTCGACATAAAATTTGTCGTTTCAACATAACGCAGTTGAACATTTGTCGTTTCGCCATATTACTGTTTCTGTCGTTTGGGCATAATACATCTCACCATAAACTATGGACAGCCAATTAGCAAGCCTATTTTCACCGTTTAAAACGCGATTTTGGTGAAACGACAAAAACCTTAAAACTTGACAGTTCACCGTAATGCAATTCGCACACCCTCGCGAGAGAAAAAAATTAACCCCCTTGTGTCATAAAACAAGCTGATCCCATTGGCTGCCTGCTAGCTTTTCCTAGTTTATGGTGAGATGCTTTATGTTGAATTGCATTATGGTGAACTGTCGAGTTTTACGGTTTTTGTCGTTTCGCCGTAATCGCGTTTTAAACGGCGAAAGTAGGCTTGCTCTTTCAATGTCTCTGGTTTATGGTGAGATGTATTTTGCCCAAACTACAGAAACAGTTTTTAAAGAGAGGCTTTTGTGGTGAGAAGCGTTATGGTGACTTGCACTTTTTTATGTCGACTTGCATTTATTTAAAAAAAGTCGTTTATGGCGAAACGCTTTTTGTTAAAATGCATTATGCTCAAAATTTTTGAACTTTTTGAGCATTATGTTCAATTGCATTATGGTCAACTACAGATTTTTTATGTCGAAATGCAGATTTTTTATGTTCCACTGCTTTAGAGTGAAATGCGTTATGTTGAACGGTGTTCAAGATATCAAGGGCAAATTTATTTTTCTTCTTCCTTTTCTAACTGCAAGTTGGTCCAAATACTTGAAATTTTTTTTGTTGAAAAATGAAGATGATTTACGTGACCAGTGTTGCTTCTATTTTCCTTGTGTGACCTTTTCGAGAAACCAGGTTTGCTTATTATTTTCGCACTTTTACCTACGCTTAATGAAAAAAGGACGAAAAAATAGTTTTTATTTTCTATTGTAGACCCCCCTGAAATTCACATATTCCACGAAAATTCTGAAACATTTATGACTTCACGGTTTGGTTTATTTTGAAAACAAATTTTTTTTACCTGTTTATTTTGACAAATATATGACTAATCATCGTTTTTTTTTCTTTTTTCAGGTAAGTCAGATTTGAATAGAAGAGGTCAAAAAACCGTTGGGTAAGCGACCCCGTGAGGCGAAATATTGTCTTGATTTCTTTATTCGTAATGGCCCTCCTCGGGGCTTTAACAGAAAAAGAACAAACATTAAAGACAAAATGATAAATTTAAGGGCATCAGTCTGCTTAGGGTTCAACCCCGGTGATGACGTCGCCCCGAGGGGACTCCACATTCACGATAGCCTTTAATTACATAAAGCATTAGGAAACTTTAGAGAAAGGAATTAAAGAAGAAAAAAAATAATAAAAAGAGTATGTTTATAACAATAGAAATGTTGAAATGAAGCCAAAAGAGTCGCTAGTCTCGAATCTCAATAGGGAATTAGAGAATCGAACTTCCAAAATTAGAAAATTTTCATTTTATTCTAACTTTTTACAAACCTAATTGAGGGAAATAGAGAGGAAGGATAAGAACCCAGATCAAAGGGCTATATCACCTCGTTTTCCATAGTTTAATTGGTTAAGTGTTGGGCTAGTAACCCAAAGGTTGTAGGTTCGAATTCTACAGGAGGCCTATTTTTTTTCTACTCCTCTTAATTTACTCAGTTCAATATTTTAAAATTAAATTTCGCCACTATTGAATCCTCACCAATAAAAACTAACAACTAACCTTCTTTCTCAAGTTTCAACATGAATTCAATTGTTTAAATTAAAGTCACTATAGAACTTTCAACCATTTTTTAAAAATATTTACTGACTTCTGAAAAATCCTAACCTATTTTTCTCATAAAATATAAGCGGTTTTTGATTTTTTCCAGAAAATTTGGTCTCCATATCTTTATTTTTGGAGCATCAAGAGGTTTTGGGAAAAAAAATCCCTTTTCGTCACGTATTTCCGAAATTCCTAGATCGCCCACTCACTAAATTATAAGCTATTCATTCTTTTGTTCTGCGGATTAGATAGGTCTTTTATTAATTATTAATATTTTTTAATAATAATAAAACAATTTATAAAAAAAAATTGAAGGTCGTTTTTGAGTAAAAAAAATATGTACGGCGAAGGTCGGGTCTATAACGCGTCATTATCTTGTCATAACCAGAATGAATCGACAATTTCCTCATCATGCAAGCAATTTCGGTTTCAAACGGATTAAAGGATTTTATTTCCGTCCAAAAAATTCTCAAGTAAAAAAAAAAAACCTTTTTTCCCCCCTTGTATAAGTTCTATTACTTAAGTCCTCCCGGTTGACAATGGGGATTTTTTTTTTCTGTTCCCGTTCTGAGGAATAAGTAAACAGCTTTTGAAGAAAACCGCCCCCTCAGCCATCGCCCTTCTGTCACAATGAGACCGCAATAGTTTTTCCAAAGGCTCGACAATGCCCTTCTTTTCACGTAATCTATACCCACTATACCTACTTCCCCAAAAACCTTGAGGACATAACATAATTGAAACTCAAGAATGTCTCTTAAAACCATTTTTTTTCTGTCTTTGAATCTTTTAAAAGTTGCTTCAAAATATTTCTTGAAAACATAAAAAAAAATCCTCTTGAAAAATCTCCTCCAGGGTCGGAAAAAGCGATCAAAAATAAGGTTGGAATTTTTTTCTCAACATTCTTTACTCCAGCTTTTCTGCAAAATTTGCAACTTTTTTATTTACCTTTGAAGTGTGTAAATAGTCGCGGAAGATGGTGATTCAGAAGCCAGAAATAACAGATGTGAAGACATTCAAAATGAAATGCCCGAAACAAATTATTATAATTTTTTGCTCTCTAAAGTTGCTTATTTATCCCCCATTTTCGAAACTTCTTAATTTTCCAAATTTTGCTGCTCGAAGGAGTGTTGACATCTGGCGGGGTTTTGAGTGAACTTGATCTTAACAATCAAGACGTTTTGAGGTTCCAAATGTTTGTTGTCCTCAGTCCCGAAATAACAACGGATATGAATGGACGAGGTTGATTTAAAGCGTTTTGTACACAAAAAACCCCTTCAGTTTTTATTTGGATTTTTCCATTCATCAATTCCCACAACCCCAACAGTTTTTTTAGGTCCGAAGTATAAATTGACAAATTTGTTTAGGCAATTTAAGAAAATTTTTTTGTTTATAGTTTATTTTGGTCTTTTTTGCTGGTTGGCAAATTTTTTACAGGAGTCGAATGTTTGTTAAATCAGTAAATTATCTAAAATATTAGCTTTGTTCCTACCGCAGTTTCCAACACCTGGAGCTTGCGCAGAAGGATTTTCACGTCAAATTTGACGTCAGATGACATCAGCATTGACGGACCTACGATTTGAATGACGTCATATTTGACGTCCCGATCCTTTTGCGCATGCTCCAGAGAGGTAGGAACTAATATCCTCGAGGAGTAAAAAATCCTACAAGCTGGGATTTGAACCCACGGGCCACGGTTTGCTTTAAAGTCGATCCCTTTACTTTGGTGTTCTATTATTCAAATCTTGAAAGCCTTCTTTAGTTTAATTATTTAATTGAGAAAATTTTCCCCCTGGAAAGACGTTAATTGCCTTACAAAAATGGACATTGTCAGAATAAGTTTTTCTGAAAAGAAGGTTTTTTCTGTATTCAAATTCTCAAAGGACCTTTCTGGAATAAAGGCTTTTTTCACGCCCTACCCATATCGTAAAAGAGTGATTTGACGATGGATGTAAATCCGGCGCGGGTCATTTTGACCCCCTTTCCTTTTACCCTGACCGTCCCTCGGGATATCCGCGATCGGGCCATCAGGGCAAATTGAGATCCTCGGCCCTTTCCCGACATTTTTCATAGCCCCGGGGTTCAATAGCGTTCGATATCGTCCCCCTTTTTTTTTTTCGAGCAGCGAAAAACCCTATCTGACCCTCATCCACATAAAAACGACATATGCTGAGACACGGAGTCAACAAACCAGATGCTTCTTCCACCCCCGCCTCGCCCCTTTGGCACATGTCTCATTTACTATTTATTTTCTCCTTTTTTTTCCGAGGGACCAAAAAAAAAATTACTGTTTACCCATTAACATCTAAAAAAGAACAACCGAAATCGCCCCTCCATCAATATAATAACTCCAATCAATAATTTGTAGAAAAAAAATTAACCCAAAATCTTTTTTCTGTGAGTCATAAAGAAGGTCGCGATTTTGTAGTTGCCATAAAAAATTTTTAATAGTGGAAAACTACTAGTTTTTAAAATGTGTAATTAAAGTAAGGTAAATAGAAGAAGGGGGTTTAAACAGGTGGAAAACAAACGAGTTGGAAGAAGGCCGCCTTCCTGTCAATCTCACCTATTCCAGGCTTCTTCCAAACACGTTCTTCCCCTTTAAAAAACATCCGAACATTTGGCAATTAACGTCTGATCTGGAACGTAAATCGGTTAAAGGAGAGCTTTAACTGGTTTGAAACTCCTGGAGCATGCGCAAAAGGATTTGGACGTCAAATCTGAAATGTAAATCCTTCTGCGACTGCTCCAGGAGTTTCAAACCAGTTACCGCGGTTGGAGCAAAGCAATAAATTAATGATATTTTAAGTATTTGAATCTGAAAAAAGCGTTTTACGACTGGCGCACTAAATAATCCTATTGAAATAAATTGAGGGCGGTTCGGGTTGTATCGTTACGCTGATGAGGACCAATTAGTTGTCTCGGGCATCCATCATATTTCTGGCGAGGATCCCGTACGCACTAACTCGTCCCCGACCACCCCAAATCGAATAAAAATAAACAAGAGCGTCTCGTCCGAAAAACGCCAACTTCCTAATGAGTCGAAGCGCCAGACGGAATGCAGACGTTTGTTATTTTTAATATTGAAATTATAAACCTTCTCTTTTTTGTTTTATTCGTCGGCGAAAAAAAATGTTTTTAAGCAATTTTCGAAGCCAATTAATTTGTTAAGATTTTGTTTATTTTAGACTATTGAAGATGTTAAAAAGTTTTCCTTTGATATTTCCAAAAGGTTTGTTTTCAATTTTAAATCCCCTGGAGGACAGTGCCATTTGGAACCACTCCACATCATGAATAACTTATAAAATATCCTCCCTAATCCTTGTGTTTTTTTTTTCAAAAGAGATAGAAAAGGGCTAAGATATAAAATTGTTTTATTTAAAGATGTGTCAGAAAAGATGATTTTATGATTGGTGTTGGGGGGTGTTTTCGGACTCCCTCTTTTTCTTTTCCCCTGACCTGTTATTAAGAGAATCACTTTTCCTGAATCCCCGAGGAGGGGTCAACGGATCAAGGGGAAAAAGATTTACTGACGGATCTAAACAGGAAGATAATTCGGTGTCAGTCATAACCAGTCTCGGGGGAGTCGTTTCGTAACCCCTCGAGATGATATAAATACGATAGGACTGACCCGATCGATACGTTTTATCAGCAAGGCATGTAGCAGTAGGGTGGGCAATACGGGTAACAGCAGCCGTCGTTTCCGCCAAACTGCGAGTTGCTCCCAGATCCCTGGCCCCTCATGAATTTTCCGTCCATCACGTTCGGGCACATGCTGCAAAAAAGAAATGAGGTCATTAAATTTCATATTTTTATACTCGAGAGGATTCGGTTCTATCCATTTTTTGGGTTCTTTGGTGAAGGGTGGACATGAAGGCCACGGTTCCGTCAGACACCACGCTCGTCCACGGCATTCTTGCATCCTGCAGTCATCCTGCAGCCCGTTCCTTTTCAAGCAGATGCAAGCCGGAGTAAACTGACTACCGACCAACTCGCTACTTTTTACTCTATGCACATCCCAAGGTTTTCCATTCCTTTGCTGAAAAAAAAACAATTTAAAATTCCGACAAAAATTTTCTAGGATCCTAGATTTATCCATATACTTCACTACCAGAATAGCAGCTACTAGGATCTAGGATCCAAGATTTATCCCCTCACTACCAGAATAGCAGCTACTAGGATCTAGGATCCAAGCTTTATCCCCTCACTACCAGAATAACAGCTACTAGGATCTAGTATCCTTGATTTATCCCCTCACTACCAGAATAACAGCTACTAGGATCTAGTATCCTAGATTTATCCCCTCACTAACAGAATAACAGCTACTGGGATCTAGGTTCCTAGATTTATCCCCTCACTACCAGAATAACAGCTACTAGGATCTAGGATCCTAGATTTATCCCCTCACTACCATAATAACAGCTACTAGGATCTAGGATCCTAGATTTATCCCCTCACTACCAGAGTAACAGCTACTAGGATCTAGGATCCAAGATTTATCCCCTCACTACCAGAATAACATCTACTAGGATCTAGTATCCTAGATTTATCCCCTCACTACCAGAATAACAGCCACTAGGATCTAGGATCCTACATTTATCCCCTCACTACCAGAATAACAGCTACTAGGATCTAGGATCCAAGATTTATCCTCTCACTACCAGAATAACAGCTACTAGGAGCTAGGATCCTAGATTTATCCCCTCACTACCAGAATAACAGCTACTGGGATCTAGGTTCCTAGATTTATCCCCTCACTACCAGAATAACGGCTACTAGGATCTAGGATCCTAGATTTATCCCCTCACTACCATAATAACAGCTACTAGGATCTAGGATCCTAGATTTATCCCCTCACTACCAGAGTAACAGCTACTAGGATCTAGGATCCAAGATTTATCCCCTCATTACCAGAATAACATCTACTAGGATCTAGTATCCTAGATTTATCCCCTCACTACCAGAATAACAGCCACTAGGATCTAGGATCCTAGATTTATCCCCTCACTACCAGAATAACAGCTACTAGGATCTAGGATCCAAGATTTATCCTCTCACTACCAGAATAACAGCTACTAGGAGCTAGGATCCTAGGTTTATCCCCTCACTACCAGAATAACAGCTACTAGGATCTAGTATCCTAGATTTATCCCCTCACTACCAGAATAACAGCTACTAGGATCTAGGATCCTAGATTTATCCCCTCACTACCAGAATAACAGCTACTAGGATAAACACAAAAAGAAAAAAAATCAAAAAATTTTTAGCTTACGTAAAATTGTCCAAAATGAAAGGGCCCCTCGGTATCATTTGAAGTCAGAGATGAATCCCACTCAGGACATTTCGGTCTAAAAAAAAAGAATAAAAAAAGATAAAATGATTGAAATTTACATAGAATCGAGGTCTCTGACGATATTTTTCATCTCAGCGAGGATCCTACGTCTCTGCTGGCTTATATTGTGGCAACATACTTCGTTGTGGCAAAGCGGAAGTACGCCGCTAAAATGATTTACTTCCCCGAAACATTCCGGATTGAGTCGTTTCTTCCCCATTTTTTGTTTCTTGAATCTTGTGTCGCGTGTGTCTTTTTTTGAATTTATATTGAAAGCATCTGTTTTTTAAAATATTTTCCTTGGGAAAAAAAAAACGTTTTTTAAGAAACGGTCTTCTTGAAGGATTTGTAGGTTGTTTATTTTTAAACTAATGGACGCGTAAATCAAGTTCTCCCCCCAATCTTCCCTTGCTTGAAAATTATTCATATTTTCATTATTAAATACTTTCGAGATTTTTAATTCGATTAATTACTTTTAATTGCTTCACTTTTTTGACAAGCTTAAATTATTAAATTCCATTAGAGCAATTATAGCTTGACTATATACCCGTTTATTTTTTATCTGTAAAGTATATATTATAAAAGGATCTAATGGTCGTTGTATAGTCAAATTACAGGGTTTATACCTTTGTGGGCGATTAGTCGGGTTTTGTGACGTGGGTAAAGCACCCCTTTACACACAAGATAATCGCTCTTTCCGTTATCGTGTTTTATAAAAAAGGTTCGCGAGTTGTCTTTCACGAAAAAATTAGTTTGGGGAGATGGGAATGAAAAAAGGGGGAAGAAAAAGCATAACATGGATATCCTAATAAGAAGAAACGGGTTAGGAGCTAATGGCCTGGCAAATTATGAGCATCAACAAGGGTGACTTCTCACCCCTAAAAAGGGTCTCCCTCTTCTTATTAATACGCCTACCCTTTTAAATCATCAATGCATGAAATAGAAATACTAATTTGATCAGCAACACCTATTCTCCATTTAAAATCGAAGTAGACCAATTGGCGACTTTCACTTCGCATGCTCCTTTTTGGTTTTCCGTATGTTTTACGCCGGCGATAAACGGTCTAGTTTCCCACGGTATGAACATCGAAATCTTCGCCTTTCTCTTATAAAACGTACGCTTTTTTTAAACGGCACTCATGTGAATATTCATTTCACAAACGAGTGAGCAAACTGCTCTTTACGTCCAATTGATTTGTTGCCAATTCAAGTAAATTCTTATATCAAAACAAATTATTGCCTTTTTGTTTTTATTTATGGTCACAGTTACTCAATAGCTCTTCGAGACGTTTGAAAATAAGAGCCAAAAACACCTTAAATTTTATTTTTTTTAATTCAAATTTTTAAAATGCCTCATTTTTTGGGGAGGGATTTCGTCGTATTCTCCCCTTTGAAGTTTTGCTCTTTTGCGAGAAAACTGTTGATTTTTTAAATTTTTCAAAGAAGTTATTGTGATACCCTCCCTGGAAAGGGTCTTCCAGACCCCGTAGAGGAGAACTGATCAGTGATCTTTGCCGATCATGAGGTTGTCTGTGGTGCCGGCCGTCCGTTGAAAATTTCATTCGGGCGTCACGGCCGCAGTTTGAGAAAATCTTTAAAAAAAACGTAGAAAATTTTTCAAAAAAAAAAAAATTGACTTAGTACTCTAATTCGAGAAATGTGATATTTTCACCCCTTGCGAGAGTGACATCCCATGGGCAGAAAGCCCACTGTTTCTACCTTGACACTTTGAAAATTAAAATACAAAATAAAATGAAAAATAACAAACTTGAAATTATACTTCCCCACCTTTATACTCCCCCTCCTTAAAATTACCCTCCTTTATACTTCCCCCTCCGTAATACTTCCCCTCCTTTACATAATAAAGCTAAAAGATAAGAAACTTTTTTTCCTAACACAGTCAATTTTTTATAAATTGGGAACAAATTTAAATAAAACTTGATAAAATTGTGGTTTTTAGCGTGTCTACTAGATTTCATCAAATACAAAAAGGAAAAAAAACTTAACCTAGTTTTTTCGTGTTTGAGTAAAACTTAAAAAAAATCGCTGGCATATTTAGTGGTATAACGGACCCTTAATTAGTGGAAGTATTACATTTTCACGCCTTTCAAACATTACGTCTGGCGTCACCCTTATGAAAACGTACAAATTTTGATTAAAATAAACATAACCGGGGTGTTTTTGAAGAGAAAGTTTATTGATTGTTTATTTTGAAAATTAACGGAGGGGAAAGTTGCTCATTAATTTTGCGCGTATTAATTTATATAATTAGCTTTAAAAACGTACTTTTAAACATTATGAAAGAATAATAATGACGTAAATTAAATAACGGAATTTGACAATACGCGAAAAAAAATTGTTTTGTGGCCTTAGAGGTTAAAAGTGTAAAATAGGGAGTGATAAGAAAAGGCGGTATCGGGAGCACTTAACCTTCGAAAGGTCAAGAATGCACCGTGTGAACCTGAGTGACCTTTTGGGTCCGGCTTCGATTTTTCCCCGTCTTGACCAAAGGCCTCCCCCACCCCTTAAGGCCATCCATACTTCTTTTATCTTCTTAAAACCCTCGAGATTCTCATCAACCAATAACCGGAGGGATTAAAAAAAGAAGGATAACCGGTCTACGATAAAAATGGAGTTTCGCACGCTCCCTGAGATGAATAAAGAAGAGAGGAATAATAAATATTAAATAAAAAGAGAACCAGAAAAAAAAAATGTTGAATGAAATAAATTCTGTTATCGGCAAGGCTTAATCTGTAAGATTGCCTTGAATATTCATGCAACATTTGAGAGGGTCAAATCGCTCGGAAAGCAACCCCCTATCAACTTTAGTCGAGGGAAACTTTTTTTTTATTCTCACTAACTTATTAAGGCTTTTACAACGTGGTGGTCCACTGTTAAGCCATCGATTAACCCATAGTTCGACCATAAGTCGACCCATAGTTTGTCCATAGATCGACCCATAGTTTGACCATATATCGACCCTAGTTTGGACCATATACCATCCCATAGTTAGTGGATAGATCCATTAGTAAATAAATCCATAGTAAATAGATTCGACCAAAGCTTAACTATAAATCGACCCATAGTTTGACCATAGACCGACCAATAGTTTGACCATTATTCGACCCACTGTTAAGCTATCGATTCACCCATATTTTGTCAATCGATCCATCCATAGTTTGAATATAAATCGACCCACTATTAGGCCATCGATCGAGCCATAGTTTGACCATAAATCGACCCACAGTTAGGCCATATATCGACCATTGTTTGACTATATTATATCGACCCACAGTTAGATGATAGACCCATTGTAAATACACCCATAGTACATAGATTCATCCATTGTTTGACCATAATTCGACCCACTGTTAGGCCATAGATCGAACCATAGTTTGTCCATAATTCGACCCACTGTTAGGTCATCGATTAACCCATAGTTTTACCATATATCGACCCATAGTTAGTAGATAGACCAATAGTAAATAGACCCTTGGTACATTCATCGATTCACCCACTGTTAGGCCATATATCGACCCATAGTTTGTCCATCGATCCTCCCATAGTTTGACCATAATTCGACACACTGTTAGGCCATTGATCCAACCATAGTTTTTCCATAATTCGTCCCACTGTTAGGCCACAGATAACCCATCGTTTGACCATATATCGACCCATAGTTAGTAAATAGATCCATAGTAAATAGACCCATAGTACATAGATTCGCCCATAGTTTGACGATACATCAACCCATAGTTTGACCAAAGATCGACCCATTGTTTGACCATAATTCAACCCACTGTTAGGCCATAGATCGAACCATAGTTTGTCCATAATTCGACCCACTGTTAGGTCATCGATTAACCCATAGTTTGACCATTTATCGACCCATAGTTAGTAGATAGACCAATAGTAAATAGACCCTTAGTACATCGATTCACCCACTGTTAGGCCATATATCGACTCATAGTTTGTCCATCGATCTACCCATAGTTTGACCATAATTCGACACACTGTTAGGCCATCGGTCGAACCATAGTTTGTCCATAATTCGACCCACTGTTCGGCCATAGATAACCCATAGTTTTACCATTTATCGACCCTAGTTTGACCATATATCTTTCCATAGTTAGTAGATGGATCCATAGTAAATAGACCCATAGTACATAGATTCTATCTTAATACCATAAATCTACCCATAGTTTGTCCATCGATCGAACCATAGTTTGACCATAATTCGACCCCCTGTTGTGCCATCTATCGAACCATAGTTTGACCATAAATCGATCCACAGTTAGGCCATATATCGACCATAGTTTGACTATATATCGACCCACAGTTAGTTGATACACCCATTGTAAATACACCCATAGTACATAGATTCACCCATTGTTTGACCATAATTTGACCCACTGTTAGGCCATCGATGGAACCATAGTTTGTCCATAATTCGACCCACTGTTAAGCCATCGATTGACCCATAGTTTGACCATATATCGACCCATAGTAAATAGACCCTTAGTACATACGAGTACATCGATTCACCCACTGTTAAGCCATATATCTACCCATAGTTTGTCCATCGAAGGACCCATAGTTTGACCATAAATCGACATACTGTCAGGCCATCGATCGACCCATAGTTTGGCTGTAATAATGAAACATCATTATCGTTGACGTGATTTTTAAAAAAGTGTTTATTTTATTTTAAAACGACAGATTTCATAACAGTGGGTGAGTCTATTATGAAATATTGTTTCTGGCTCGGTTTCCCTTGTAAGAGAACTTGTTCATAAATGTCACTTCTTCATGGCCCTTATTAAAGGATCAACCTGGCTCATTCTGGATTCATATTTCAAAACTAATAAGTTAACCTATGATAAATATCCTTTGGCTCAGCTCCCCGAGTGAAGTTTTGAATGGAGAAAGAGTACAAATCATATTTTCTTTGATGTACGGCTTTTGGAAGGTTGCCCGGGAGTTAATGCGTCAACGTTTATGTTTTGACTAATTTCACCCCTCTTTCATAATAATCCTCTTAAAGTTTATTCTTCTTTTTTTTCTGTTACAGGTAAGTGCATATGGACGCCAAAGGGAATTTTCAGCATCGGTGCTTCAGGATAAAAGGTCTTTAGAAACGCAAATCCCCCTTTTTGTCCTAAAACGGTCAAAACACCCCTAGAGAAGCTTATAAAAAAGTTAAAAATTTTTTTTAGAAAAATGTAAAATTTAGGGTCCCCGTCGAAGTTAGATTTATTTAGAAACGCCCATGACATGTTCGACGGGAGAAAAAAACACGATGTGTTGATTAGAGGATGACCTGATTGAGTTGGGGTGAAAAAAAGGGTTTTTGATCATATAAGCTACATTGGAACCCACTCCAATCTCTCAACCGTGTAACAAAAAAGGTTAAAAATGAAGTTAAAAGAGTTCGAATTTTTTTCTGATTGAGCCTTGATCACTAACCCACGGAGTGTGGTTTTTTGAAGACGAACGGTTGACAGGTTATGAAATGATAATAGAAACATCATCGAGATAAAATCGCTTTCTTTTGAAAAAAAGATTTAAAACCACGCGATCTTCCGTCACGCGATACATATGTTCCCAGGCGTTGAACGATTAAAATTAATACAAACAGAACATAAATTAAAAGAAAAACCCCACCGCCTTCCATCCGGTCAGTTTTCGAACGCATGACTTCCTCCCGAATGCTTATCTTTGATAAATCCCCGTGGGTTGGCCAGAGGGGCTAAAAAGCCTAACCCTCAAGAATAAAATTTACATATCCCCTCCGCTTTCCACATTTTATGGCCTTTTTTATAATTAAACACATCTGCAATTCAATTACGAAAACAAATTGGAGAATTTTTACATAAAAAATTTTGATATCAAGCGAAAGGTGTGTTTTTATAGTTTCGTGTATCCGGGCCCATGAAAAATAGAGTGTTGAATGTTGAAAAGGGATTTTTAAAAAAAAGGACGAGAACGACCAGTAAATCAAGGGATCCATTAACCCTAACCCGTTAAAATCCTGAAGGGGGACTGGAGACATTTTTTTAAAATCTGGTTTTTAAGCCCGTAACATTTTTATTATTCTAATAAAACTTACTGAGGAAAAAAAATTATTAAAATTTAAAAATTTTCTCCTAATTGAAAGGCTTTTCGAATAAAAAATAATTTTTTTCCCACCCTTTTCCTCGGGAAAAAAACTTTTTCCATCGGAATCGTCTGATTTTCGAGGGATCCTACCTCGGAGAGTAAATATTTGATGAGGGCTGTTGGAGGGCTTTTTCGAGGGAAAACTTTATGGAGGTGGATTTTTGTGGCCGCGTAGGATGAAAATATAGGTAAATAAAAAAATTCCCTTATCGTCATAGAAGGGGAATCTTGAGATTTCGGGGTGTTTCTGTCAATTTTGAGAATCTTCTTGACAGGAAGAAGTTTGTTTAGATATTTTCATTTTTTTCCCCTCTCCCTCTTTTTTTACGGTGTTTACAGAATAGTGCGTGTGGGCTGTGCGGCTCTATAAAGGAAACCGTGCTCCCGTGACGGCCCGTCGGGCACAAAAACCCTCGAGACCGTTCACGCCTCTTATAACGCCCTTGTTAAGCTAAACGCTCCAATCTTTCAAATTATCTTTTCATCGCGTAACCTAAAAATATCGTGGGTAACGAGAGTTGTAAATTATTTGAAAAAAGTGTCAAAATATAGAATTGATTATTGTAAACACCTGTCACCCCACAAAGCCCCCACCTGGCTCACAAATCATTCCGAAAGGTCGGACACGCTTTCTTCAGAATAACAACACCAAATAAAGAGGACCACGTGCTCCAAAAACCAAATATGAACAATTTGGTAGACCTCACAGGTAGATGAGATTTTTTCAAAAAAACTTTCGACCTTTTTTGCCAGTAGAGCAATCTTGAAATCTGATGGATTTCTACAAGATTGAAAGAAGAGGGAGTTTGAGTGATTAAAAAGACAATTGTCTTGAAAGAGGTCCAATTAAGGGTCCTCTCGGTTATTTATTGAGGCGCCACCGTCACTCAGGTAGCCCCTCAAACTCGACAGTTCCAGAGATCCCCACGAGTTACGATCTTTCTCAAAAACTGATTCATGGTAGGGTCCTTATCGCCCAATTTAGGAGGCAGGTGACATTTTTCGACCCGGACAAAAACGTTCCTTTTTTCAATATTTGGTTTTAATAGAAAATTCGAGAGTTTTCGGTCGTCATATTGATAAATCAAGCTATGCGGGCCCCCTTCTCTTCACGCTCATGGCGGTTTTAAATAAGACCATTTTACCTCGAAATTTTCTAAAGCGAAGGAATCTTAAAAATCACTTTGATACTGGTTTGGAACTATTGGAGCATGCGCAGAAGGATTTGGACTTCAGATTTGACAGACAAACTATTCGAACGACGTCAATTTTTACGTCAAAATCCTTCTGCGCATGCTCCAAAATTTTCAAACCTACTTTAAGCCACTAAATCTAGCGAAAAGCTATTCTCTAATGCGAAGGGATCCTTAAAATCACTTTGAAACTGGTTTGAAACTATTGGAGCATGAGCAAAAGGATTTGGACTTCAGATTAGAGGACAAACTATTCGAACGACGTCAATTTTGACGTCAAAATCCTTCTGCGCATGCTCCAATAGTTTCAAGCCAGTTTCAAGCTACATTAAGCCACTAAACCTCGCGAAATTTCTACTCTCTAAAGCGAAAGGATCTTAAAAATCTCTTCCAACCGAAGTTCGAAACTGGTTTGAAACTATTGGAACATGCGGACTTCAGATTTGACGGGCAAACGATCCGAACGACGTCAATTTTGACGTCAAAATCCTTCTGGGCATTCTCCAGGAGTTTTAACCCAGTTTCAAGCTCCTTTAAGCCAATAAACCTCGCGAAATTGCTAGTCCCACTATATCTGACAAGCCATGTTTGATATTCCCATGTATGGAGCTGTGAGAAAAATATTTGAAAATCCGAGAAATACTAGAACAATAGTTGGTTTTCGCTTTATTTAATTGGCCTCGCCTCTTTTCCGAGGTTTAATTGGGTTTTATAGGAGAGACGTGTGAAAACGTTGGATTTATATTGGTGTTGGAACGATGGGAATGAGGTTGAGGGGACTGCGGGAGGGAGGAGGAAGAGCGTGTACCACGGGTGGCAATTTGTTCCTTGTCCCATACGGTAACAATGGTACATGCTCATTCCGTGACTCAACCTTCTACACGATCCGGACCTTTTTACCAACTTCCGAATCAACTTCTCAGTTAGCTATGGATTCTTTTTTTTTTTATTTAAGTGAAGACCCGTTTAGCGAAATGTAACACTGAAGCCTTAAACGAGAAATTTGGCTTCGGAATATCAGAAGGGTTCTTAACGAAGGGGAATAATTGTAATTGTATATCCCCACACCCTCTACAATGAAAATTTATGATATTTACACACCAATTAACCTCTTTGACTTCACCAGCGAAAATTTAGAGTTCTCCTAATTCTCTCTTTTGAATGAACATCCTGAATATTTTTTTATCAACGTCTTAATTACAAAGCGGAAGTCAGATAAAAATCCGGCCAAATAAGTAATATGGAAATAAAACCTTTTGAATAATGAATTTATGTAATTAGCCCATATAAATTACTCCGTTCCTCTCTTTTAAGCTTTTTAAAAATTATAAAAGGTACTTTTCGGGTGTGAATAACAACGTATAATTAAAGAGCAATTATAAAATCATTTGTCAACACATTTTATCTCGAAATCTCCCCTCATAACTCCTTTTCAACACGTTTATTAATTAGATATTTTAATTTTTTTTAAAGCAAATATTGTATATCTCCGCCTATAAATATTGATGGGCCTGATAATTGAATAAAAATATGTAATAAACAACCATTGAAACAGAGAAAAAAGTACATCATCTCTGAACATAGGCTAGACAGTTTTATTAGTCGTTTTAAACTGAAGCATGCGCAGAAGGATTCGTCAAATTTGACGTCCCTCAAATCGTTTGTCCTTCTGCGCGTGCTCCAGGAGTTTCAAATCTGTATCAAACTGCTGTTGGAACAAAGCTTTGATAACGCATACTGATCCTGGTGGAAATCATCGTAACTACACATAAGATGATTCTTTATCGCGAAAACTTTCAAATTAAAATGTAAATCTAGATTGTCTGGCTGTAAAACTGCTTTTTGATGAACACTGATTGAGAATTATAATTATTTTATGGTTATTTGTGGAGAAGATGTAAGCTAAACAGGACGAGAAGGGTTTAAACATGTCTTCCCCCCTCTTAACAACTCTGTTTATCGTTTACAGAGCCATCACCCGTTATGACAGAGGCCAGACTTCCCAATAATTCTTCAAAACTGGTTTCTCCCTCCTGTTTTCTTTTTAAAAAGAGGTTTTTCGAATTAATCGAGAAGAAACTTTTCGTGTAGGAAAAGGGATTTCCGATAAGAGGAAGATCAGAAGGTATCTCTTATCATTTCATAAATTCATAATAGAGACGGAAAGAGAGAAGCTGATTAGGGTTGAGTACTCGAGGTAGATAGGAACTGAGCTTCTGAGTGGAGTGGAGTCGGCAGTTTATTAGAGAATTATGAGGGCTCGGCCCATTCACACAGCGCCTCCCTCCCACCCTCTTGTCATTACTTTGAAAGCATCTCCTACCGCTGTTTTATTAATAAACTCCCCAACGTTTTCGAATTACAGAAATCAACCAACCCTCACCTTTTCTAAAAAACGAATTTTCGATATTTAAGGAAAGTATCGATTTGACGACTGAAGTATTCATCACTGCCAATCATAAAAAGTACTAGTATGAAGAGCTTCCAGCGTAAACTTCCTTATAGTGAAGGAACAATGTAGGAGGGGGAAGTATAATGGATGGGAAGTATAAAGGAGGGGAAGTATATGTAAAGGAGGAAGATGGATGAGATCTTTAATTTCATGTACCTATTATTAAATTTAGAAAAAAAAATTTTTTTTTTCAAAAAATATTATAGGTACTTAATTAGGTAGTGTTCTTTTTAGTTTTTTTGGGGATTGCGGCCAGTAAGATGAGCAGTTGTTTTTTTACTTCATTATTTATTTATTTCGGTACGACGTTTCGGCCGTGCTGCCGGCCATCATCAGGTACAATCTACAAAGAATTTTTGTGAAGTTTACAGGGTAACGGTATTAGCATGCTTACATTAATTATATACATCCAGGTGTTGAATAAAAAATTCTTTTCCCTTGAAAACAGGGTAAAAACTTTAAGTTGAATAACGATAAAAAAATATAATAAACTTTGGTAACATGCACTTAAATTAAAATGACTACATGCACTTAACATGCACTTAACATGCACTTAAAATGACTAGACCGATGGTAAAAAGAAGTCAAAAAGCGTAAAAAAAATAGTTAAAAAACAATGAAACGAAATGAAAGGTAACAAGTGAAAAGTTTCCTCTTAAGTAAAACTCCTTTTTAGTAAAAAAACAACTGCTCATCTTACTGGCCGCAATCCCCAAAAAAACTAAAAAGAACATTTAAAAACATCCGGCTGAAAAACAAACCAACAAATTAATTAGGTAGATTTTTTTTTGAAAAATTTTCTAAGTTATTTTTTAAATTTTTTTCCGAGTTTTTTTTTTTTTTTCATAAATTTTCCAAGTTTCTTCTTTTTTTTTTTCTCTAATTTTCACTTTTTAGGTAGAATTTGAAATCTACCCATTTCGTCTCCTTCTTCTTCTTTTTTTTTTTTTTTTTTTTTACTTTTTCAAAAGAAAATTTTAAATATCAAGGTAGAAATAATGGGCTAAAAAGCCCGAAGAAATTATGGGTAAAAACCCAAGGGATCTCCCTCTCGCAAAGCGTAGAAGTATGAAATTTTTCCCTACCAAAAAAAAAAAAATTTACACCAAAAATTCGGAAAAATATAAGGAGTATATGGTGAAAATTTGGTGAAAATAGGACCAAAGGTCAGCGAATTTTTAAAAATTTCAAACAGACATAGGTACCTATCTCCGCCATTTTTTCGAAAAAAAAAATCGCCCTCGTCACATTCTTGTTTACCGACTAAAGGAACTTTGGTGAAAATCGGTTGAAAAATTTTCCGGAAAAAATGCTACGTCCGGCCGGAACCATAGACGAAGTTGAGATCGGTATAGATCAAATCGAATTGACCCTACGAGGTCTGGAAGACCCTTCAAAAACTCGACGTGGAGGGCAAAACTGGAAGTTAAAAATTCAGGGCCAAAATTGTTTAGGCTTCACTGTTTTGAATTGAACCTAACCATTAATCAAACCTATTGAATAGTTTTTAAATTTTTTTGATTGGTTAAAAATATTCCTAATGCTTATTATAATGAGGGATGTTAAAAAAAGGGATGAAAGGGCGTGCCTCACCTGTGCCAACAATGGGTCTCCTTTGTCATCGGACCCTCGGCCCAATGGCGAAGGGTTGAAAAGAAGACGGTTTAATAACGTACTATTATAAATCCTAGTTCTATTCTTTATAGGGGAGTACCATTATTTTTTCTCATTCTCTTTTTGTCAATAGAGCCGAAAATATGGGGGAATCCGCCTACGTATTCGAGCCGTATAGGAAGGGGTAAATGATGGCGATGTTTATGTAAAAATTATCTTTAGACGTGTCTGGAGCTGAAGCGGTTGACCTTGGCTCCTTCGCTGCTCCTCCTCCACAACCGGTGCTCAGACTCTCGCCAATTAGAAGACTCATCCTACTACAAAACTTATCTTGAGTTTAAAAATAAAATAAAAATCATTTTCAGGGATATGACGGTTTCGGATTTTTTATAGGCGTCGAAAGAAGGTGGCTTTGTGGTTAAAAAGTGACAAAGACGTCGGTCTTGTCTCTCTTTGACAAATTGTCCGCGTTCTCTATCTGCGATCTGGAGAGCCACCTGGTCTCAGATCTATCACACACTTTCCCCCCTTCTAATCGAAAAACTTTTTTTTTTCTCCCTCTAATGTTTGGTTGTCCAGAGCCTTCCTGAAATGTAGCCCCCGTTTAAAAAGTTGGCTCACTTTTATTATTATTAACTGACAATATAAATAGACCCTTCTTTATCAGAAATGGTTCCAAGTGGCAACGATCACCTTTTGTTTGTATTTATTTTCCCTCCTTTCACACATCCTCAAATCCTTATTTTACGCCCTCATAACTGCCAGATTTACACCCTAAACCTCTTATAATTAAAAATTAGGGCAGACTTCCAAATCCGATGACATTTTAATCTTCTTTTTTATGTTTGCTACAATGGAATTCCCAAGATTCCTCAGGATAAAAGAGTCCGAGTTTTCCTTCCCGAGGTTTCTTGATCCCCCTTCAATATCGATTCGATTGAAAACCCATTGCCCTCATTTGTCTCCTACTCCTCGAAACCTCCTTTTTACCGAAAAATCCCAAGGTAGGGGAAACACTTTTGAATAATCGATTTTATTTTACTATTTTATTCCTTTAGTATTTAATGTTATACGCTTCAAAAAAAGGAAGCAAAAATTCACCAAAACTCTATTCAAGAAAAAACTACTGTTTTTCATAATATTTTGGTCAAAAACACTCAGTTTTAGAATTTTAGGATTTTTTCTTAGTTATTTTTTGGCCAAAAACATCCTTATTCCCCTATTTTTAGGGATATTCCTCAGGTTTTAGGTATTAAAAAAATTATTTTTCGGCCATAAACATCCATATTCCCCCATTTTTTGGTATACTCCTCAGGTTTTAGGTATTTAAAAAATCTTTTTCGGCCAAAAACATCCTTTTTCCTCCATTTTTGGAGATATTCCTCAGGTTTTAGGTATTTAGAAAATTATTTTTCGGCCAAAAACATCCTTATTCCCCCATTTTTGGGGATATTCCTCGGGTTTTAGGTGTTAAAAAAATTCTTTTTCGGCCAAAAACATCCTTATTCCCCCATTTTTGGGGATATTCCTCGGGTTTTAGGTGTTAAAAAAATTCTTTTTCGGCCAAAACATCCTTATTCCCCCATTTTTGGGGATATTCCTCGGGTTTTAGGTGTTAAAAAAATTCTTTTTCGGCCAAAAACATCCTTATTCCCCCATTTTTGGGGATATTCCTCAGTTTTTAGGATTAAAAAAATTCTTTTTCGGCCAAAAACATCTTTTTTCCCCCATTTTTGGGGATATTCCTCAGGTTTTAGGAATTAAAAAAATTCCTTTTCACCGAATTTTCCTTATATCTTATTTTTATATGTATAGATTTTAAACTTTTACTGATATTGGGCATTTTTTCGGTTATTTTTTTACCAAGAAACCTCATTTCTGGCATATTCCTCAGTTTTTTGGGCCCAAAAACTCTCATTTGTATAAGAAAAATATTCTCATCTCATTTTTAAGGTAATGAACGTAGTAGGACCTTTTTAGATTTGCTGTATTGACTAAAGTTGTTCATTTTCTACTAAAAAAAAAAAGGTGACTTTTGATAAAATTCCATTGAAATCCCTCCCCTCTGCTGCATTATTGACTGAAATGCAACTTTGGCCCACCCACCACATGCATTTCTCGATTGCATAATAGATCCGACCATTTGAATCAAACGGGGGAGAAATAAAAAAGCCGGATGGATTTTATTTTTTAGAAAAACCCCTCTCTTGATTAATTTACGAGTTTAAAACTCTCCCGGTGTAATAACAACCCGGGCTTTGAAAAAAATGTCAAAAATGTGTTTAACGTCTTTATGATTTATTTCATTAACCTCGTTCTGTTCAACGTAGATGTTGAAGAATTGAAAATAAACTCGTGTTACAACTTTGGATCTCGTATATTTAGATGCCTCTATCAATATACATTTCGTCGGCACTTTCCCATCCGGCTTATAAAAGTTTGATTTCAATTAACGAAGGAATAGCATTCCGTTGTCTTATTGTGCAGATGTTCTCATCCGCCCCCCTTTAAGGGGGGGGGGGTTGTAATTGACCTCGATTGTGACATTTGAGGAAGCCGGACACCCAGGTGCGAAATTTTTAGAGGATCCTCATATAAGACAATGATGCGGAAAGCAGATGCCACTTTTCGGACGGTCCGAAGATACAATGCGTGGGCGGACATCTGCCTTTTGTGATCCCGCAGTTGACCACGCGACCCTCCCATTGTCGCCCTAATAGAGAGGCTACTTTTGACCTATTATGTTAAAAACATCAACTTTTATAAAAATAACATGATTCTTCACTTTTTTCGAACTCTTCCTTTTGACGGCCATTTTGAAAAGAAAAACCCCCAAGTGTAAAAACAAACAAGAAAAAAAACTTGATTTTTATTAGTCCCCGGGGTCCATAAATATCTGAAGCGGTGGGACTTACCTGACCCTCTCCCGACACCCCTTAAACTTCTTGCCGACCACAAAAGAATAAATCTGACATCGGACCACTTATACCGGATTTCTTTAATGAACTCTCTAAAAATAAAAAATAAAATAAAAAGAAGAAAAAATTATAAAAAGGGTGGGAATAATTTTAAAATTTGTCCTCCCCGGTTGAAAGATTTATCGCCGTGAAAATTTATCTTGAAACTCTTGTAAAAATAAATTAAAAACAACAATTCTAAAATTAATTCTTCGCCTCTGTTTTACATCGTTTAAAAAAATAGGATTCTTCACTTTTTTACAAGAAAATTTTTTTAAAAAAAGTTCAAATTTTCAGATCAAAAGGATGTCTTATGAAAAGGTTCTTTTGATCTGTAAATCTTTAAAAATCATGTTTTTTCCTGCCTATGAAATAAAGGACTCGACATCTCTGTCAGAAGTTTATAAGTGGCCCAGACAGGTGGCAATTAGTTACGGAAACACTTTTCAGTCACGCTTCCAACCCCGGTAAAACTCTTGAAAATGTATAATTAGAAAAGAAAAAAATTGATTATTGTTAATAAGGGTGTTTGAGAAAATCGATTGATGTATCAGATACATTTTCATCTTGAGAAAAGGGGAGATCGACGGAAAGTGGGGAGGGTTCGGTGTTGGAGGGAGGGTTTGTCGCGCGCGGTGGGGAGAGCGGGTAGAGGCGAGTTATGGATTATGAGCCAGTCGGGAAACGGCGTTATGAAAGATGATGAAGAAGGCGTGGCCCTTTACGCCCTCCAATCCCCTTCGCTCCGCCTTCATCATAAAGCATAACGCTCGACAGTCCCTTCTCCCCCCATCCCTTCCACCATTTTCATATTCATAACTGGGCGGTCGCTCTTTCCTCCTTTCATAAAACGTCTCAGCGCGCCTGTCCTAGACCGCCGAACAATATCTACCCTGTTTATCCGACTCAATTTTACATTTTTCGATTTTAAAAATTATAAAATCTCGCCCCAGCAGAAGAATTCACCATTTTACAGTTGGAATCAGAAAGACACATAGTCCTCCGATTCTGCAGTCATTTGACCTCTGCGGAGTATTACAGGATAAATGGCTAAAAAAGTCTACTGTCCTTTTTTACGTAGAAAATACTCAACATTATGCAAAAATCATAAGCTTGGTTCAAACCGCAGTTTGAAACTCCTGGAGCATGCGCAGAAAAATTTGGACGTCAAAATTGACGTCGTTTGAATCGTTTGTCTGTCAAATCTGAAGTCCCCACGAGTTTCAAACTGCGGTTGGATAATCTTCTGTAGAAAAGTACTCGAAGCCTGAAGGCTTAAGACGTATTAAATTTTTTGAGCGATAAAATTTGAATAGTAGAGGATTGTTTAAAAGCACTAAAAATTCCAGTGTCCGAGAAAGAGTCGACTTGAAAATAGAAGAGGTGTTGGGAGGGGGTGTATCGGAGAGAAGCATCCGTCCAAGTCCATTAAGCGACGCGGCGATATCCTCACAGATGTTCGACTCCTGTAACATTATTCCCATTGATAACTTTTCACCTCTTTTTCTTTTAAAAAATGTATAGAATCATAAGTTCTTTTATATTTTAAGAAGAAAAAGAAAGAGGGTAACTGATATTTACAACGAAGAAAAAAGGTCGGAGGTTCAGGGGTTGAAAAGTAAATCTATGTTATTGTGAGATGTGAACATATTAAAAGTTGGCTCCCAATATCAAGGGAGGGACTCTTTCCCTTGTTTATAGTCTTCTTCCCTTCTTCAGATTTTCCGACCCTTCCATACCTTTGTTTTTCTTATTCGATATCTTTTCACAGATCCCTCCCTTTGATATACTATATGTATATTTTGCTGCGAAAATTGTATTTTATTAATTTTTTTTTCTCATTGTTTTTGAGCTAGTGAAAATTTTTTGGGGTTCTGAAAGCTTAAAATGTTGGATGTATTTGGAATTCACGATTATTTTCTAGGCCGTGGATTTTCCCACAGTGTCAGAGACGGAGAGGGCGGATCGAAAGCGGAGGGGTCGGGACGGCGGGGATTCTCTCGGAATCTGCTGTGGGAGAGGAGTAAATACTAATTATATGTGAAGGTGGATGCAGTAAATCGGGCACCGACTTGGGGTTTGGCTGGAATGCAGAATGCAAATAAAAGTATGTCTCTCTCACTTTTTTTTATCCTACCTCCCCTCTCCGTCGATACCGGTGGCTGCTGGACGCATGAAGGAGGGGAGGCTGCAAGTTCGCAATTAATAGACTCTCCCACCCTTGTAATTGTCTTTTGTAAAATTTATTCGCCCGTTTTCCTCTCTCCCACTCCCGCCGACCTCTTTTTTACTCAATTAAATTAATTAATATTGTAATAATTTTTTTCTCTCTCTTTACCCGCCTTTGAATTATGTGACGAGACAACCTCAGACGCCCGATTGTCTCGCGAAAAACAAAATGCGTCAACACCTTCGAATAAATTACATCTCACAACTCGTCCATTCAATCTTTTTCTCGATTTTTATGTATGTACCTTTTTCTCTGTATAATGGCAATCAAAATGCTAGGCAGTTAAAAGAAGCGGAGTTGCGGCTTCATTTTTGAGAGAAGCGCCTATGATCACAATTCTGACGTTTAGCTTTCTTAAATGACCTGAATTTCTCGTTTGATTAATGATTGGTTCACACAAAAAAAGGATTTTGTATTCCTTTCACCCTTCGACCTTTTAAAACATGATTTCCTCGGCCGTTTTCCCACATTAGAAATACAAACGAAACAATATGAGGGAAAGCGGGGGATGCATTAGGACCGTTAGTGCCCTTCGGGGCGGACAAAAGGGGTTTTTCTAGTGGTCGAGGAAAAATCGCCCTCCCCCCCTCCTTAGAAGAAAAAAAGGGTGGACAGCATTAGTGACGGCTCTGATGATGTCAAACCGGTGACGTGGATTTATGTCTTCCAAGTTTCTCGTCCCTTTTCGGACCCCTTTCAGGTGAAACTGTAGCAGAAACCTCGACCTCCCAAAACTGTGATTTACTGCTTCGAGAACAAAAGTTGACTATTATTAAAAGGGAAAAATTTCGAAGAATTTTTTTTCTTTCTTTTCTCCTTTTTTTTCACTGTCCCATCGATAAACGAATGGGTTTTTTATTCTTTTGTCCCCCTACAACGTGGTTAATTAAGAATCGAGAGAGATGACTGCAGATTTATCGAGGGACCTCCTTGAGCAAATAAACTAGGGTTATGCCAGTCTCGTTACCTTCAAGGACAAGACTCGTTTACCGGATAAACTCAAGTCGTGAATTAATAAAAAACCATTTATTTATACCTAAAAGTACGAGAATAAAATAGTTTATCTCCCACAGAGGTGCTTAACTTAAGCTTCGTTCCAGCAGTTTGAAACTGGTCAAATTAGACGTGCAAATCCTTCTGCGCATGCTCCAGAAGTTTCAACGGTCGGAACAAAGCTTTTATTTCCCACGGGATGTATAAATGCAGACAAACCCTCATATCGCTCAGACTGTTTTTAAATTAATTGAAAATAATGGCGAAAGGTCGACTAGGCTTTCGCCTGAGACAAAATAATTTTTCTGGCTTTAATTGACCAAAAAAAATTTATAAAAGCCGTTTATTTTTTTACGACTTAAAAGCCCACTCTCTGGATTAAAGCTATAATAAAAAATAATTTTTAAATTCCGGTCCGAACAAGTAGTCGACAGTCAATAAAATTTAATTGATTCGAGACCGAAATAAATAAGAATTCCATCAGACCTCTTTTTTCCCCCTTTTTATTTTCAATATTTTTTTTATTCTCAAGATTTGAATACTTGGCCCCGAAACCGGTCCAATATACATCATTAGGGGATGTCCCACCCTCGATTTATGTACATCCACGTTTAAGACTATAAATATCGTCCAATTAGCGTTTTGTTCCAAATCCCTTTGTCATTCGAAAAAATCTTTTCTTTTTTAGATCCAAACATAAGATAGAAATTCCTCAATAATATATATTTCCTGTTTCAAATCCCATTAATGTGCGGGTGATACCGGTTTTTGATAATTAATTTTATAAAAAAATTTTTTTTCGATTTAATGAGACCTAAATAGCCTGAGGATAGCGAGGAAGGGTTGTCTCACAACGGTTGACAATTGTGTCTTTCCATTGTGTAGGCCTGGGGGGGGGAGTGCATGTGTACCTTACGCTCCATCGGACATGGCAGATGGGACGAATCCCCTCGACAAATAGTTCCTACCTATTTTTTCCCTTGTCACATCTGGGACATTTCTAAAGTTCTTTTTTTACTAAAAAAATGCTTCACTGGGGTATCGATCATAGAATATGGGAAGATATGTAATATCGCGTGCTCAGTTTCCATTTATATCGATTCATATCCTAAAAGGTTTTGTCAATTTCACTCACAGGTCATTTCTAATGGGCTTGAATATTCGACGTATAAATATATAAAGAGAAAACGATAAATCTTCATGTTGGAGGTTATTAATTCAAGTGTTTTTTATCTCCGAGTTAGTTATTGGACTTGTAAACTCTAGTTAGCATAGCGTGCCCTCTCATATCACATGATCGGTTTCTTCCAACGTAATTAATTCAACGTCGAACGCTTTTTGCATCCAGGCTCTGTCGTGATGGCCGATTGTCTTTTTTTTAATTCTTCGAACCTCTTCTGATTGATTCTAATTAAAGGGAAACTCTGTCAAAAAGGTCTATTAACGTTTATGTAAATAAAATCCACCATGACTTTATCACGTTACAGGAGAGTGGTTTAATACGTAGAGGTTGGTTGGTTGTAGATATTATCGGAGGAAGGAGGGAACCCCCCGTTGAGGGCGAGTTCCTCCGAAAGCGCGGGGCGGGCAAATACGATTAATTCCCGGTGGTTAATTATCGGTATTAATTGTTCCTCGGTTTCCATGGAGACGGACGTTTTGAAACACTTCTATCTTAAATCTACCGGTCAAGCTTGAAGAGTCAAAAAAGAGACGTTTTATCAGAGGTTTATCAGTTATATGAAGTTGGCGTGTGAACTGCGCGGCCGGGGTTACATCAAAACCATTAAAAGCCCGCCCCCCCCCCGCCCCCGAAGGGTTGGGTTTAATCTAGAGTAAAATATTGCTCCCATCGTGATAAAACTTGGCTCGAGACGTCAACGGATACAGTTGGCCTAAATTCAATTTTATAGCTACGGTCTACAATTAAAAGAATTTCTAAGCAAACCCTAGCTATTATGGAATTTTAATACCCCTCTACCTCACAGAATAGGCTATCATTTTTGTAATGTTGGTACATCATGAACTATCGACGATGCTTCATCATTCATGAAATACCAACACAACTGGGCGACGAAATGAGCAGAAAAAAAGTCCATATTTTATTTTAAACTACAAGCGATTTTTCTCACAATTTGTAGTTTGTTCATTTCTGTGGCTTCTGACAATCACTCGCCCTCACCCCTTTTTTTTACCAGAACACTTCATGATGTTCACAAATTTTACAGAATCTTACTGAATGGTTGAACAAACAAATGATGGAGTCTGTTTGAAATTTTGAAAAATGAGTTGCGGCCAAACCGTTGCACAGTGCGTTTACAATTGGAATTAGTAGTAATTACCTAATTATATTAAAATTTGAAAAATAAAATGGAAACTGGAAAGTTTTAACTTATGAAGATGTGATAAAATTTCGGCAGCTGGTTTTCTGAAAGAAAAATCATAGAAACGTTCAAAGCAGTTTAAAGCAAGAAACGTTGACAGTTTTATGAAGTATAGTTGTTTTTATTAGATTATATCATAATCTCAGGATGTTTTGAGAAGAACTTGAGATATTTCAATTTAAAGTAAAAAAAAGGGTTTTTTCGTAGGTATTTACGAAAATTATTATTTAAAAATTATATAATTATATTAATAATTATAATTATAAAATAATAATTAATAATATAATAAATGAAAAAATAATTACCTTCTTCGATGCTTTCCATTCCATAAAATAGTTAATAAAACCTTCAATGTAGAAAATAAAACTACATACTGCAAATTGCTGTTTGATTCAGAAAGATATGTGCTCTACCACTACTTCAAACATGATATCTATATTTTTTGGGGGGAATATAGGATTAAAAGCTCCCGTTCCGTATCATTGAGGTCATTGGAAGTATTACTTTAGTATAAAAAGTTTTTAAAAAAGTTGATTTTTCGACTTTTGTCCACAGGCTGCCGCACTGTGTTGGTCCGATTATCAGCAAATACTGCTTACATTTGTTAAGAATTTTTGGCATAAAATATATAAGTTATCACAAGAGACATAGAAAACGTCAACGCAATAGGAGACGACCTAGACACCGGCTACAGATAAAAGAACTTAGCTAATGAAAACAAAAACTTATTATAATATAGATCCTCTGATTGTAAACAGTAGTCTTGGTATTGGAGCTGTGTGAGCATGAATTAAATTTTACCTTGTGAAAGTAATAAAATTTCTTTTTAGAAACTATTTTTCATTTCGAGTAATCTTAACTGGCGCAGTCGGTAGGACGCGGTTACCAAAAGTGCGTGAAAATTTTTGGGATCGTTATAACGAGTTAAACCGTACTGACTACAAAAGCTCAACCGAACTTTGACTCCGGAGGATCGTGTACTTCACCATAACGGCAAGAGAGGCCACGGATGCTCTAACTACCGAAAGAAAACCGACGGATGTTTAAACTACTGCTGTGAGAACATAAACAATTTTCTCTCAAAAACCATCCAGTACCACGGGAATCTAGACGGACTAGGTCAATATTGAATTAGCCAGCCACCCCATAGGTATTTCTGGAAAATCTCTCAAACCTCCGAAAAAGTAAAATGGCCACCGAAGCAAAAATGGAAATTTTTGGATTCAACCAAACCCAATTCCAAGAGATTCTGGCCGCCATCAGGCCTCAAGGCGGTGATCATCGACTCGGCACGGTCAAGTAATTATCACATTTATTAACTCGGCACACCTCAAATTTAGCTCAACTCGTCACACCCTCAAAACTTTGTTCTCAGACTGTACCTAAGGAATCTAGGAACGCGGTAGCGTAGGATGCGCTCGTTGAATACCACTAGGGGTTCGTTTTTTTTCCTCTCGCGAGGATGCGCTCGTTGGATACCTCTAGGGGTTAATTTTTTTCCTCTCGCGAGGATGCGCTCCTTGGCTACCTCTAGGGGTTAATTTTTTCCTCTCGCGAGGATGCGCTCGTTGGATACCTCTAGGCCCTAGGGGTAGTACTACTGCAGCACTCAAAGCGCGACTCATACTAAGTTTCCTTGTACGTGAACGAAACGCTCTCCCTTACTTGTCGTGAAATCTTTCTTATTGTTCAGCATTATTATTATTATTAAATTTGTCTCGTGTTGTTTGTGTACAGTCCCCTCACCAAAATATTCCTTGAGTGTGCCGAGTTGATTGATAAATTTCTTGGACATGGTGTGCCGACTTGATGCAGAATTAATCCTTTCTCGAACAAAGGATCGTGCCGAGTCGATGTACGCCCCCTCAAGGCCTCCCAAACAGAGAAAAACCTTCAAAAGAAGATTATGGGGCAACCCCGAATTCACAGGAGAGCCTGAAACTCTTCTGTTTTATAGAAAGGAGCGAAGAACTCCTTGATTTTTTCTATGACAAGGATAAACCCAGAGACAACCATAATAAGGTAATTCTCAACAACGTAAGGGCAAAGCCGCCCAACAAATCTGCACAAAATCCCTAGATACTTGGGAAGATATAAAACAGCTCTCGTAGCCGCATACAGCGACAAAAGAGATGAGGAAACTCTCATCCTTGAACTAGGAAGGATGAAACAGTCGGATAACGAAAGCCCCTTCCAGTTTCATGAGTTGAAAAAATTCTCCAGCAGATGTGGACGCTTCCTCTACTGCTGCTTGTCGTTTCCCTTCTCTTATTCCATTTGCAGGGTTCTTTACACTTTTCGATTTGGATCCAAATCGGTAATGATAATAACAGTATTTACCTTGGGGGTTGTAACGCGACCTGCTTTTACTTCTGGTTTTTGTCTCCACTGCGACTGTTACTTCTGCCTCTGGAGCTAAGAAGAATAGAAGAAACTACGAATTTGTCTTTTGTTAACTTTAAATTTTGAACTAGTTCTTTATTAACGAAACTGCTAGAACTACCGGTATCTATTAGAACTCTTAAACCGTTGTTGGTCTTGAGGTAAGGAAGGGATGATTGATGTTAATAAGGATTTTTTTCGGTCGTGGATTTACGTCTCTTCTTCTGATTCCAGATCCTCCTCTAAAAAATCCCAGTTGTCAGTGTTACTTGACGTTTTAGAAACAACCGACCAAACAGAAATAATCAATAACAGTGGCGGCTCGTCAGGGGAGGCAAGTGAGGCACGGCCTCACCTGAAGTTCAGAAGAAAAAATTTTTTTTTTAATCCCCAAAATTTTAATTTTTTTTGATAATTATTTTAAAACATGGTTTCTAACTTTTTTTCGGAAATAAAATAAGATTTTTTTTCATTTAAAAAAATAATAATAATTACGTAAGAATGTTTTAAAGTTCATAAATTTAATAACAAGACCTACAAAAATACTCTCAGCCCGGCCTCTAGCGTAGAAAGTCGGTACCGCATCGTTCGGATTTCGAAATATGATTAAAAAGCCAGGAGAGGCACGGGTGACCTTGGCCTCTCTTGATATAGAAGGAGGGGTCCGGGGTTAATATGGTACTCGCGAGAACGAAGGTTAGGCGGGATGAGATCGATCGAACCCACGCGAGCCGGCCTGGAATCGCCGGCTAAACCCTCCAAGTGAGGCACGATACTGTGCCTCACGCTAGGGGAATGGTAAAGGAGCTTGAGCAATCTTACCAACTTCAAACTTGCTACCAAGAATATGTTAAGTAAATTGGTAATTTTTGAGTTTTTAGTTTGTTATTATGTCATGAAAAAATAAATAAATATAGCATGGTCTTTATTAAAGTTAAAAATTCTAAGAAAATTGGGTGGCGCCAAAAAGCGTTCGGGTAACTGTTACTCTAAACGGCGAGCGCGCGATAGCCTTATTAACGTTTATCCTATCGTAACCTTCACACCCAGTTATACCGTTAACGTTCTTTAACGTTTTCCGTTGTGAATCTTGGTTGTGACTTGTGATTTTGTGAATCTTTTTAAAGAAATAACAGTCAACATTATTACTCTATATTATTACAGGGGATTTGGTGACTGGTGAGTCTACTTTTCTTTTTGAGTTTTCAATTTCAGGTTCCGAAATGGAAATCGGAGAAGACATTATCGTTTCCCTTCTTAATGTTCCGTTTACGAGAAGAAATGAAACGGACAAAAGGACATTTTAAATCGAGGTAGGCCCGTTCCAAATATTTCTTCTCTTAGTGTAGACAAATTTAAAACCAGGGGATTTCGATCTAGCTGGTATTCATTCACAAATGGCTTTGTGGAAGCCATGTGATGGGCAAACTTTTTGTTGGCCTTGCCTTCTTTTTTCCACATCTAAAAACATTTGGAACGTTGAGGGGTATTTCGACTTAAAAAATCTATGCCCGTGTTTTTGCGGCATCAAAAATATTTCTTGTTTACTTTCGTTGAAACTTTTTCCAAAAATAATGATGATTGAACAATTGTCAGAACAGGCTAAGTTGGAAAAAATGAATTACAAGGATGTTTCTTTAAATAGAGAAGTTTTAAGAAACTGATCGATTAACCGTGGTTTTATCAAAACAAGAACTGCCTTTTAGGGGTCATGATGAGTCTGATTCTTCCTTCAATCGAGGAAATTTTAAAGAAATATCTTAGTTGTTAATAAGTTCTGATATAAATTTAAAGTCACATTATTTAAAAATTTTTTTTTTTTTTTTTTTTTTTTTTTTTTTTTTTTTTTTTTTTTTTTTTTTTTTTTTTTTTTTTTTTGGGACGGCTGGCCTCACCCTTCACAAACCCCACGAGCCGCCACTGATCAATAAAAATCATACCACCGATAGGTTCCATAGAGGGATCGACGAAACGTATGCTCAGATAAAAAGAGTCTACTATTGGCCGAACCTTAAAGAACACATTACGAATTTCATAAACACTTGCGAACTCTGTCTTAAGTACGAGGAATCCCATGAAGCCAGCCTTTAATGTCACCCACATACCTTCCAAACCATTGGAAACTGGCACATAGATGTCCTCTCCATAGAGAAACAGAAATTTCTAACCATCATTGACAAATTCTCTAAATATGCCCAGGCATACGCTATAAATTTGCGCCAAGGAAGTCACTAACAAGCAGTTAAACTTCAAAACACATCACGGAAACCCTGGAGAAATTGTCACCGACAATGGAAATTAATTCATCTCAAGCACAGTAAAAGAGAGGAAATTCAAAAAGGAGTCTTCACTTGTGCTAGTTAAATCCTTTCCAATCTGTAGAAAATTGTAAACTAACACCAGAAATACAAGACCCGTATATCCGTATCAAGGAAACAGGACAAATATTCGTAGCGTCGCGACAGAAGAGAATAATTAACATCAAAGAAACACCCACAAAACAGAAAGAGTCAATGGCTCATGGGTCTTGACTACCCTAGATGAAGAAGACGTTACGATCGACGGGCAACCCATAAAAACTAACTACCCGTGCGAAAGGAATATGCAGAATCCCCCAAATGCCAAATTCGGAACTCGCTAAATTACCAGTCGAAAACTACTCTTTTAAATTAAAAAAATTCAAGCCTGTTCCTACCTCCTTAGGCCACTCCTTACCACAACAAAAGAATATACCCCTATTCATTACTCTACAGTTATATGTATTCTATTTTTATTTTTGTTTGACTATTCATAGGATATAGGTATCATGTTAAATATCACAAGGTAACACGTAATAACACTCTCTCTGAGATTGTTCGCAGGCTCAGCCTGAACCACCAACCCCAGCAGGTAGTTGCGCTTGGTTTTTTCACCCCAAGCAGCCTCAAGGGTGGAGAAGTTATCACAAGAGACATAGAAAACGTCAACGCAATAGGAGATGACCTAGACACCGGCTACAGATAAAAAAGAACTTAGCTAATGAAAACAAAAACTTACTCGTTTATATAGATCCTCTGATTGTAAACAGTAGTCTTAGTGTGGAGCTGTGTGAGAAATTTTACCATGTGAAAATAATAAAATTTCTTTTTAAAAACTATTTTTCATTTCGAATAATCTTAACTTATATTTTTTAAGCAGGAAGAAATGTGAAACGTTCATTATGGGCTCTACCTGAAACATTTTGTCTAAATAATTCACCAAATTTTTCCCAATATTTTAAGACCTTTTCTCAAGTTATTTTAAAAATTTTCATTTTTCTGTAAGAATAACTCAAGAAAGCATAATTTGACCGAGTCTGTTCACAGTTATTTAAAAGGCATATTTATTGCTTATTGCTATATTGCTTATTTTAAATTAAAAGGGAAAAAACAACTTAAACAAGCGTTTAGATTTTTAAGTAGCCAACACATCTTGTGGTTTATACCAAAATCTGCAGGCACAATCAACGGCATCCCTAAATCCACAACAAATGATGCATCTTTCCTTCCATCTCTATGTATTATTGAAAGAGATAAAAAAATGTTTTGCTGAAAAAAAAAGATACACTTAGTAATAAATACTGTTTTTTGAGAAGTAAAAGTTACTTTTTAACTTTTTGCAAGTTTCCTAATGTAAGTACGGTTCCACTTGAATTCATTTCTGAAGTACAAACCTTCAAATAAGACGTCAAATTAGTCAAATAAGTAAAATTCGTTAACTATTTTATGATTACTTCTGGAGTTATATCAAATTGAACTTGTAGATTGTAAAGCTGTTTATAAATTGGAGGTCCATCGCATTCAATATGTATTTTCTGTGAGGTGAAACTTGAAGGACCATATCATCAACACTTTTTGAGTAAATTTCAAGTGAAGCGTCACATTTAAATTGCACAAGCCCTTCAGCAGAGAATCGATTTGAATGTTTTCTGAAATATTGAAATATGTAGATTGTTAAACAACATTAGTCTTACCAATATCAGGAAAAAGCAATGGCGACGGACGTTACCACTGGATTGATAAACACAAGGGGACATTATGGTCCTAAAGGGCCCTTTGTTGATTTGGGGGGAGGGGGGAATCGTTTTATAAAGATCACTGGTTAGGTCTGGAAGAACCATTTCCAAAATCTATCTCGAGGTGTAAGTGTGTTCTTTGCTTCGGGAAATTTAAAAAGTACTGGTTTGAAGAGCTTCCAACGAAAACTTCCTTAAAGAGAAGTATCTATATAGGAGGGGGAAGTATAACGGAGGGGACGTAAAACGTAGTGGGAAGTATATGGGAGGGGAAGTATAACGGAGGGGAAGTATAACAGGGGGAAGTATAACGGAGGGAAGTATAACGGAGTAGGAAGTATATGGGAGGGGAAGTATAACGGAGGGGGAAGTATAACGGAGTAGGAAGTATAACGGAGGGAAGTATATGGGAGGAAGTATAACGGAGGGGGAAGTATAACAGAGGGGAAGTATAATAGAGGGGAAGTTAAAGGAAGGGGATGTAGTAGGGAGGGAAATATAAAGGAGAATTTTCCAAGTTTGTTTTTCGAAAAATTTTCCGGTTTTTTTTTCAAAAAATTTTCAAAGTTTTTTTCGAAAAATTTTCTAAGTTTTCCTTTTTTTTTTTTTTTTTTTTTTTTCGAAAAATTTTCAAAGTTTTTTTTTGTCCAAAAAAAATTTTTTTTTTTTTTTTTCAAAAAATTTTCAAAGTTTTTTTCGAAAAATTTTCCGGGTTTTCCTTTTTTTTTTTGAAAAATTTTTTAAGTTTTTTTTTTTCGAAAAATTTTCAAAGTTTTTTTTGTCCAAAAAAAATTTTTTTTTTTTTAGAGAAATTTTCCGGGTTTTCTTTCTTTTCTTTCTTTTTTTTTTCGAAAAATTTTCTAAGTTCTTTTTTTAAAAATTCTAAGTCTCAAGGTAGAAATAATGGGCTCTTTGGCCTAGGGATGTGCATCTCGTAAAGGGAAGTACGAAAATCTCCCTACTAAAAAAATTTATAATTAAAAAGTCGCAATTTTTTACACCAAAAATTCTTAAAAATATAAGAGTAATTGGTGAAAATTTGGTGAAAATCGGATTAACGGTTCGGCCGCAGCGAATTTTTAAAATTTCAAACAGACATATCTCCGCCATTTTTTCGAAATTCAAAAATCGCCCTCGTCATATTCTTCTTCACCGGCTAAAGAAATTTGTGTAAAATTTGGTGAAAATCGGATGAAAACTGTGGCCGTAAAGTGTTCCGGAAAAAAATGCTACGGACGGCCGGCCGGCACCACAGACAAAGTTGAGATCGGTAAAGATCAATATTCGATTTTACCCTCCGGGGTCTAAGACCCCTCCCCAAAAACCCGACATGGAGGGTATCACAATAACTTCTTTAAGGAAGTTAAAAAAAATGGCTTACCAAAAGGTTTTGAATTTAATTTAAGTTTGTGTCCGCCTTCAAATGTAAGAGATGGTTTTTGGAGTTTTGAAACCTTTTTTTTTCAAAATCTAGAAAAGAATTTTTTAATGTACAAATGAGAATAAAATTTACCTTCATGTGCTATTCTGATAGTATCGATAATCGGTTTATCCCTCAAAAGATATTTAGATATGTGATCAATGTAAAAGCCATTTTTTCGATTTTGAGCTTCATAGGAACTTTGATAACTCGATGTTGAAAACACTCGGACAAGATTACACGCGTTGCAAGGCTTATATGTGTTTGCGTAGGTATCTCTTTAAAAATTTGAGGATTTTCTTTGCTGAAATTAACGGTAAAATGAAGGGATTTTAATAGTCATACCAATCCAAGTCTTCAAGGCACATATCTATCATCAAAACAAGAAGCCTCAATTTATTATTCTTTGCTTTCATAATGACCAACTGATCACTAACACAATCGACAATTTGACGAAACTCATGGCAGGGGAGTCTGTGGTAGCATGAAATTGTTGCCGAGGTGTTGAAATCCATGTCCAATGAAGCAGAAAAACGCTGAGGAACATTAGACGATGAGATATTTAAAAAAGTCATAATACCGTCCGATCCTGCGGGGAGTATATCGAAATACCAATTGATGACATTTTTCATTTCAATTTTTGTTAAATTAATTAAAGCTATAACATGATAATTCAATTCGTAGAGTTTCTCCGAAAGAAGGACTATGTCATTGCAGGGAGTCATTAATTCTTTGTAGTGGTCGTAATTTGATTGGCTATAAGCAAAGCTATTTTCGCAGTTGCTAAAAGAAATGGAGTTACAATAAAAAAATTTCATAAAAATGGAAAACTTACGGGGTTTAAAAAGAAGCTGAAATAAAGAAAAAAAAAGTTGTTGAGACGTTAAGAAATAAATAAAGGACATACTTTTAAAACGAATTTTTTCGAGTAGACCTCTCCAGCACTATTGCTGCTTGACATTGGTATTCAGTGAAATCAGATACTTGAAGATGATTAAGCTAAATATTAAAGTATTAATAAATGAGAGAAACTAGTCTATTTTTTAAGGGGATATGAGGGTTTTAAGTTGGTTGCTTTGTACATTTTTCGTTGTGAGCAACGGTTTTCGGTTTTTCCCTTCTATCTCGGAAACCGTCGCTCAAAACGAAAAGTAAACGTTGTAGCTACGGAAATTTACTACATAAAATATCTTATGGTTTTTTCCGTCAGAGCAATATTTTAGGAGATATGAAGGTTTTAAGTTTTCAGACAGGCTCTGCAGGATTTCTAGTTTTTAACCTCATAACTCCTTTAATATTGCTCTTACGCAAATAATGAATAAAGAAATTTTTGTAGAAAATCTTTGTACCTACAACTTTACTTAGGACATTTTTTCGTTTTGAGCGACGGTTTCCGAGATAGAAGGGAAAAACCGAAAACCGTTGCTCACAACGAAAAATTTGCAAAGCAACTCACTTAAGAACCCTCATATCTCCTTAAGTATTGCTCTGACAAAAAAACCAATGAGGTCTTTTATGTAGGAAATTTCCGTAGCTACGACTTTTACTTTGGACATTTTTTCGTTTTGAGCGACGGTTTCCGAGAGAAAGGGAAAAACCGAAAACCGTTGTTAACAACGAAAAATTTGCAAAGCAACCAACTTAAATACTTCCATATCTCCTAAAGTATTGCTCTGACGGAAAAAACTAATAAGATATTTTATGTAGTAAATTTCAGTACCTACAACTTTTACTTATGACATTTTTTCGTTTTGAGCTACGGTTTCCGAGAAAGAAGGGAAAAACCGAAAACCGTTGTTAACAACGAAATTTGCAAAGCAACTCACTTAAAAACCATCATACCTCCTTAAATCACTTACAATCAACTGAGGTTTGTTTCATTTTTCATAACTTCGTTCCCATTTTTGATCCATTGAAGTTTACATTCGCCAACTGACTTGACACCGATGTTTATAACTACGTTTGATCCGAGCTCCTGACAAATCTGCGAATCAGTATTTTGATACTCGAATACAGGTAGAGAATCCACAAAGTCACAAAAAACTGATTTGATTTTACTGATTCCAATTTTTGGTCAATCCATCGGCTAGCAACACAGTGGTAATAACCTCTATGTTGAGGGCTGTAAAATTTTATTAGCAGTTAAATTTTTTTAGTTTGATACCAACCCAAAAGATTTGATTGTTAAATTGGGCTCTTTACATTCTATCTCAAGATTATTATGGTACCACTGGTATTCAGGCGGAGGGATTTCTGTCGCTTTACAACTCAATACCATTTCTTCTCCAAACTGAAAGTTTAGATCACTATTGTCCATAAATGGTTGTACAATGAATTCCAAAGGTTCTGAAAAAAAAATTTAAAATACATATAAAAAAGTTAAGGAACTGTGTCCTACCTGGGTTGACGGTAATGCAGGAAAGAGCCTCAAATTCGTTCGCTTTGTATAGAATGTCGGAAAAATATGACATCGAAAACTGACGGGAGATTAACTCATTCAGTAGAAACTCTCCAGGCTTTTGAGAAAGTTCCATTCTGGCAACTTTTTCACTTGTAAAACGAAGAGGTTTTCTAAAAAAAAATTATAAATAATTGATCTGATGCCAACACCCCGATTCAAAGGAATAAAGAATGAGGCAATTAATAGACCAATTTGAATATTTCATCTAGGATCTATATATTCAGGGAAAAATAAATCCTGCACGGTTGGGGATGTTTGGATATATGGATAAATAACTTCGAAATTTACCTTGCGGAACCTAAAACTTTCACGACGTTTTGCCATTTTCCGTTTGAGTTTAATGTGTTCGCCAGCTTTCTGAAGCGTTGGGGTTCTTGAAGGCGGAAATATTCGAGAAGTTCGTCGTTCATATTCGAAATACGATTGTACATTAGTAATATTCACTTTTCTTTTTCAAGAAATTCGAGCCCAAAATGTTCAAGATAACATATCAACAGTTTGTTGTTGATAAATTGATAACGCAAATGTCAAACAGATTTCCTCTTGGTTATACGTCATAAGGATTACGTCACACAAGAAATTCTCGTTTTTAGTATATTAGCACGGTTTTTATAAAAATATTTTGTTCAAATAAAATCATTGAGTTAAGACAAAAGGTATAATCAGTTGTTTGGATACTGTAATCACTTCAAAGTTCTTAACTCCCCTAAAATCAGAAAGCAAAACAAAGAATATGATAGAGTTGGGCCTGAAAAGCCGTCAATCTCCTAATTTATGGCTGCAAACAATTTAACTTTTCATGCCTAAGAAAACATTTTTCGAAAACTTCGCTATCCTAATTCTTATCTGCTGTCCAACATTTGGAACCTGATG
>JACGAQ010000756.1:0-93465 GCA_014119065.1 Orius insidiosus
TTGTAATTGAATTAAACTTCCAGAGAATCCGGTAGTCGGATGAACTTGCGACTCCGATACCTTGAAAGGTCGCGGGTAGGGGGGTTTGATGGGGTTTTTGTGTTTGAGTTTCTAATGCAATTAGATATGTCAGTCAAACGGTCTATTACCCGCCCGCTCCGACAGCTCGAACCCTCGGACAATCGCACCCCGTTGAATAATCAACCGGTTGCGTCCATTAGAGACGGCGTATTTATGCAGAACGTTGAATTTCTGCTCGGTCATTCTGACAGGTAACAATTCCAGAATAGAACGTAAACTCTCGACCCTCTCAAATTATATAAACTCCCTTCCACCCCGTACTTAGCTCTCGACCCGGTCAGCTCACGTTTTTGACAGTTGAGGTCGCCTGCATTATGTATGAGCGCTGGAGTTTCGAAGCTTTCGCTTTTATTAAACATTCTGACGGATACCATCCCTTCTAAATCCATTTAATACTTTCCGTTTTAACCCATCATTCAGATCCATTTTCAATAGATTAACCCGAAAAAAAATTTATTAACCCTAAAGTGATGAAGACGGTCGCCGATAGTTTCTGACTCGGATTAAGACGCCGGATTAAGAGAATGGGGATTAAGACTTATCCAAGTTCAAAGTTTGAGACTTCAGGGGACCTTAGTGAGAAACCTTGTTATCATAGCTTCTAGTCAACCCTTCAAAATAGGCTTTCCCTACAACTTATAAATTATCACACCAAAGGTCGAACGTTCAGAAGTTCAAACGTGAATGATGGATGAAAAACGTGGCAGGTTTTACCCGAGAAAAGTGGATTTTTTTTTACTGTCCATCTCCGATCTTGTCAAATTGACGTAGGGACAAGAGAAAGCAATAATTTTTCTTCAGCCTCTATTTTTTTTATTCTACCTTTCGAAACGGGAGGGTTTTACCAATTCAACGTTTTTTCCACCCATAAATATTCTAAAAGGAGTATTCTTATGTACGAAACCCGACTAAATTATTTTTTTTAACAATAACTTTTCAATTTCCGATAAAAGTAAATAACGAAAAAAAATTGCAGTTATAAAAAAATTTTGTGCGATTTTTTATGTTTTACATTTAAACGAATTGCGGGTTTTTTCTATGCTTCAATTGACCCAATCGCGTGTTCTACGTGACTTCTCTCATTAAAGTTCTATACGTGCACGAGTTTCTCCAGAACTGCAATTTTTATTTAAAAAGAAAATCAATTATGAGCTTTATTTTAAAAGAATAAAAATGTTGCCTTAAAACGTACAAGAAAATACAATAGTTTTCTCTGAAATCGCAGGGAAGTATATGGGAGGGGGATGTTTGAATGAGGGGTAGTATAACAGAGGGTGAAGTATAACGGAGGGGGAAGTATAAGGGAACGAAAGTATAACGGAAGGGGATGTATAAGGGAGGGAAAGTATAAAGGAGAATTTTCCAAGTAATTTTCATTTAAAAAAGAAAATCAATTACGAACTTATTTTAAAAGAATAAAAATGTTGCCTTAAAACGTACAAGAAATACCTACAATAATTTTCTCTGAAATCGCAGGGAAGTATATGGGAGGGGGATGTTTAAATGAGGGGTAGTATAACAGAGGGTGAAGTATAACAGAGGGGGAAGTATAACGGAGGGGAAGTATAACGGAGGGGGAAGAATAACGGAGGGGGAAGTATAAGGAACGATAGTATAACGGAAAGGGATGTATAAGGGAGGGAAAGTATAAAGGAGAATTTCCAAGTAATTTTTATTTAAAAAAGAAAATCAATTACGAACTTTATTTTAAAAGAATAAAAATGTTGCCTTAAAACGAACAAGAAAATACAATAATTTTCTCTGAAATCGCAGGGAAGTATATGGGAGGGGATTTTAAATGAGGGGTAGTATAACAGAGGGTGAAGTATAACGGAGGGGGAAGTATAAGGGAACGAAAGTATAACGGAAAGGGATGTATAAGGGAGGGAAAGTATAAAGGAGAATTTTCCAAGTAATTTTATTTAAAAAAGAAAATCAATTACGAACTTTATTTTAAAAGAAAAAAATGTTGCCTTAAAACCTAGAAGAAAATACAATAATTTTCTCTGAAATCGGAGGCGATTTTGATTCCACTCTTTTAGATCAATTGATTTCCGGAGGCACCACCATTCATTCCGCTTCACTTGTGAATAGGACAATGATCAATCTTGCCAACGATTTGAACCTTTTTTCTTCTCTTTTTTTTAAATAATGGGCCTGAAATTGAAAACTCACTTTTATTATTTAAGGCCTTATAAAAGGGTATGTGTAAAATGGAAGGAATTCTCGTAATCCTAACACGTTGAATCTGTCCGAAGAGGTAAGTGGAGAGGCTTTAAGTTTCAGATCATTTTTAGTATTAGAAAAATTAGAAGAAGATGGCGGATACAAGAAAAGGCTTAAGTACATTCGTTATCGGGGTGGGTCTTTGTTCTAGAATTGGTGCGTGAGCTAATGTACGTTCGTGTAAAGAGAATGGAGGGTTGAAAAGGGAACCCCTCTAATCAAGGCAAGGCAATTACACTGGTCGAAATGTTTTTTTCTTTTTTAATAGACCCCCTAAAATCCGTGCTCTTTTTTTATTAACCTTTTAACCGTAAATTGGTTTTTTAAGCGTTTTAAAAACGGAGGGTAAAGAAATCTTATGATACGTCTTAACTTGATAAGCCAATCGGCTCAGAAACCCCAAAGCCTTCCTTTACAAAGATAAGTAGTTATTTCAGCTTTTATCCTTAATACCAAAATAAAATAGTTCAAAACTTATATCGAAAGCGGAAACGTGTTCGTGCGTTTAATATTGATAAGGTTGATTTAATTACGATGGAAATTAGACATCAAACGAGAATCATGCTAAAGTAATTAGCTACTGATAATTAGGCCTCTCCACGTCGACACAGTTTTAATGTAAACCATGGAAAGTTACAAATTTTCTCCCTTGAAAAAAAGGGAAAAAAGTTTTAAAAATTGAGGTTTTGCGAGTTTTCAGGTGTTGGGTTCGAATCCCAGTTATTGGCAATTTTTTCGTCATAAGTTTTGAATAAAAAAAATTAACCATGGTACAGCCGCAAAATTCATAATAATTTTTTTCATCGAGTTAGCGCTAATGATTTTGAAATTGCTTTAAAAAACAAAAACGATCAATTAGCTTTTGTATGATTATTCCATAGATTTGATTTTTCTGCTTTTTATTTATTGGTGGTTTTTTTTTTTTTTTTTTTTTTTTTTTTTTTTGGTGGTCTTGCCAAAGGCATTAGCCAAAAACTCGGGTGCTGGGTTCGAATCCCAGTTATTGGCAATTTTTTCGTCATAAATAAGTTTTGAATAAAAAAAAATGAACCCCATGGTACAGCCGCGAAATTCAGAAATAATAATTTTTTCTTCGAGTTAGCGTTAATGATTTTGAAATTGCTTTAAAAACATAAAAAACGATCAATTAGCTTATTTGTATGATTATTCCATAGGTTTGATTTTTCTTCTTTTTTTTTTTTATAGGTGCTGGGTTTTTTTTTTTTTTTTTTATTATTTTTTTTTCTGTGGCCTTGCCAAAGGCATTAGGCAAAAACTCGGGTGCTGGGTTCGAATCCCAGTTATTGGCAATTTTTTCGTCATAAATAAGTTTTGAATAAAAAAAAATGAACCCCATGGTACAGCCGCAAAATTCAGAATAATAATTTTTTCATCGAGTTAGCGCTAATGATTTTGAAATTGCTTTAAAAAACATAAAAAACGATCAATTAGCTTTTTTGTATGATTATTCCATAGATTTGATTTTTCTGCTTTTTTATTTATTGGTGGTTTTTTTTTTTTTTTTTTTTTTTTTTTTTTTTTTTTTTTTTTTGGTGGTCTTGCCAAAGGCATTAGCCAAAACTCGGGTGCTGGGTTCGAATCCCAGTATTGGCAATTTTTCGTCATAAATAAGTTTTGAATAAAAAAAATGAACCCCATGGTACAGCCGCGAAATTCAGAAATAATTTTTTCTTCGAGTTAGCGTTAATGATTTTGAAATTGCTTTAAAACATAAAAAACGATCAATTAGCTTATTTGTATGATTATTTTTTTTTTTATAGGTGCTGGGTTTTTTTTTTTTTTTTTTATTATTTTTTTTTCTGTGGCCTTGCCAAAGGCATTAGGCAAAAACTCGGGTGCTGGGTTCGAATCCCAGTATTGGCAATTTTTTCGTCATAAATAGTTTTGAATAAAAAAAATGAACCCATGGTACAGCCGCAAAATTCAGAAATAATAATTTTTTTCATCGAGTTAGCGCTAATGATTTTGAAATTGCTTTAAAAAACATAAAAACGATCAATTAGCTTTTTGTATGATTATTCCATAGGTTTGATTTTCTTTTGTTCTAATTTTAATACGTTTTGAACGAGGGCATGAAAGCGTATTGATTTTTCCGAAATGGTGAGAGGGATTCTGAAATGTTTCGGTGGTGCGTTAAAATCCACGGTTGAAAAGCTTTTTGTTGTTAAGATAGAAGGTGGCAACGCGTATAAACGGAACACACGTTTGGATAACTTGAAATTTCAGCCTCCGCCGTCGAAAATTTCTCCCGGAGATGAGCATAGTAGCACGTCTTTCGAAATCCCCATTAAAGTCCCTCATAATCCTTCCAATTAGCTAATAGCACTATCCCGGAGAAAACCCTTCCCCCTCTCCTTTTCATCTTAGCTACCTCTAATTATATAGGCTGTATAGCGTACAGGGGATGTTTGAGTCCCCCCATTTCCAACCCTCGTTCCGCTTGTTCAATCCTTTCAATGAAAGTTCATTTAATTAAAGCGAGTTTCTTTCTCCCTTTTTCGCCCTAGACACCCTTAAAACCTTACAAAGTCGGATTCCACGACGTATTTAGTCAAATACAAAGGCAGTAAACTAACGATTTTCTTTTTCTAATAAACAAATCAACAACATAGTAGCAAACCTTATATAAAGTATGGTTTGAAGAGCTTCCAACGAAAACTTCTTTAAAGAGAAATATCTATATAGGAGGGGGAAGTATAACGCAGAGGAAGTATAGGGAGGGGAAGTATAACGGAGGGGAAGTATGGGAGGGGGAAGTTTAAGTGAGGGTAGTATAACAGAGGGTGAAGTATAACGGAGGGGAAAGTATAAGGGAACGAAAGTATAACGGAAGGGGATGTGTAAGGGAGGGAGGTATAAAGGAGAATTTTCCAAGTTTGTTTTTTCGAAAAATTATTTAAGTTTATTTTGGAAAAATTGTCCGAGTTTTGTTTTTTCCCAAAAATTTAGAGTTTTTTTTCGAAATTTTTCAAAGTTGTCCTTCTTTTAGGTAGATTTCTTTTCTTCAAAATCTACCTATTGTAATGTACCAAGTAGTCGCAGATTCAAAAAATTTTCTATACGTTTTCGTTTCATACCTCCTGGACCCCAAAACCATCCTCAGTTGAAAAGTTTATATATATATATATATATATATATATATATATATATATATAGCACGATAACTGGAGCAATTTTAATGTGAGGGTGACGATATCCGGTATTTAGAGCTTTATCTCAATAGCTCGGACGAGTTCGTTAATGGCTGAAATCGGACCAGCGATTCACCTACTTTACTTAGGGCTTAAAAGACAAAATTGGCAATTTCTATTGAAATCCTAGTCCTTTTGCAAAAAAAAACTTTAAGACCTCTGCGAGGGCGTGTAAAAAATTAATTAAAGCAGGTTTGGACGAGCCAGGCGAAAAATATTGAACTAGCTAAACTTTAAAAAAATTTGAATTTATACCGGGAAATTATTAAATATTTTATTAAAATTATCAGATGTTTTTCTAGGGGCTCAGTGGCGCAATTTTTCTTATATCATTTTTATAACATAATTATATTTTGTGTTATACATTTTAATTTTAATCATGAAAAGAAATCTACCTTTTAGTCCCTGCTACCGCAGGGTCTTTTTATATTCTTCTTATATTCTCTCTATTCTTCTTTTTTTTAGTTCTTTTTTTTTTTCAAAAATTTTTTAAGTGTCAAGGTAGAAATAATGGGCTCTTTGGCCTAGGGATGTGCCTCTCGTAATGGGTAGAAGTACGAAATTTCTCCCTATTAAAAAAAATTAATAATTAAAGTGGCAATTTTTTACACCAAAAATTCTTAAAAAATATAAGGAGTAATTGGTGAAAATTTGGTGAAAATCGGACCAACGGTTCAGCCGCAGCGAATTTTTTAAAATTTCAAACAGACATATCTCCGCCATTTTTTCGAAATTCAAAAATCGCCCTCGTTACATTCTTCTTCACCGGCTAAAGAAATTTGGTGAAAATTTGGTGAAAATCGGTTGAAAAGTGTGGCCTTAAAAAATCGGAAAAAAATGCTACGGCCGGCCGGCACCACAGACAAAGTTGATATTGGTATAGATTCATATCGAATTTATCCTACGGGGTCTGGAAGACCCCTCCCCAAAAACCTGGAGGGTATCACAATAACTTCTTTAAGGAAGTTATGATAACGACCTAAATATTTACTTCCTCGAAAATAAAAAATGTAGCAATTCAAAGATAAAATGAGAATAAATTACAAAGAGTTTCGAGAACTTGATTAAATTTCACCGAGAGAGATAAAGCATTCGAAATTGAAAGAGAAAACCTCGTTTCCTCGTGTTCAATTAGAATTAAATATGTTATAAAATTCGTTGCTTTTGGTAATTGAATCCTTTATTTTTCTCTTATATTGAAATTTCCTTATTAGTTACGTTAAAGAGGATGGAATATTGTTATAAATTGAGGTAGAAAATCTCTTCTCGTAAGAAGAGTGGCGCGAAAGGCGCTAAGTGGGATTTGCAGATGGCGAGGAGTTTAGCGGAAAGCGAGGAAGTTCAACCACTTTAGGTTAAGTGCCTTTTCAGAGCCGACGCCGCCACTATCAGGGCGAACAGGGTACCCTTCAACCATCGGCCTCGCTTACAATAATCGGTCCGAAACTAAGGAAAACCCCGTCTACAAAAAAAACCACTCTTTAATAAATACTTTTAAAAACGTAAATGAAAAGAGAACTTTTAATTTATCTGATTCATTTTTTGTGAGAAATTAATTAAAATAATTTATAAGTATATAAGGAAAGGTAAGAGGGCTCAATTAACTCAAGTGTGTGTCAGAAGCAATGCCTCCCCTTAAACAACTTTTGAACCCTTTAACTATGAACGACTCGCTATTTAATTATCAAACACAAAACCCTTTCTGTTGTTTATTTAAATAATAAACATTAATTATAAAATCCTGTAGAAATGTAATGAAATTAACATTCCCTTGTATAAATAAAATTAAAACAATGTGTGATCGACTGGTTTTTTAAAAGTTGTAAACTGTAAATAAAAAGTATTAAGGGAATAAACGATTTTATTTATGTTAGTTTATAAATATTTAAATGAAGCATATATAGGAGGAAAGGAGAGACGAAAAGGGAGCCCATGGGTGTCGTACAACGGATCTTGACGTTCCGGAGGAGCATTAACATAGCCCTTGGAGATATGTAGATCACGACCCAGTTTCCGAAAAAAAGCCCGTGCTGAATATTATTTTTATTGTTTAATAACCAAAGATGTAAAAACCTACTAAATAAAACGATAAACGGATTTATGTTGTTGAAAATGTATAATTAATAAAAGTACTGGTTTGGAGAGCTTCCAACGAAAACTTCCTTAAAGAGAAGAGGAGGGGGAAGTAAAACGGAGGGGAAGTATAAGGGAACGAAAGTATAACGAACGGAGGGAAAGTATAAAGGAGGGGGAAGTAAGGGAGGGGACGTATAAGGAAGGGGAAGTATAAGGGAGGGGATGTATACGGGAGAGGGAAGTTTTTTTTTTTTTTTTTTTTCAATTTTTGAGTTTTTTTTTCGAAAAATTTTCCGGGTTTTCTTTTTTAAATTTGCGATTTTTTAACTTTCTTTTTTAATTTTCTAAGTCCTTTTTTTCGAAAATTTTTCTAAGTGTCGAGGTAGAAATAATGGGCTTTTTGGCCTAGGGATGTGCCTCTCGTAATGGGTAGAAGTATGAAATTTCTCCCTACTAAAAAAAATTAATAATAAAAAGTGGCAATTTGTTTACATCAAAATTCGTAAAAATATAAGGAGTAATTGGTGAAAATTTGGTGAAAATCGGATTAACGGTTCGGCCGCAGCGAATTTTTTAAAATTTCAAACGGGCATATCTCCGCCATTTTTTCGAAATTCAAAATCGCCCTCGCTACATTCTTGTTCTCAGACTAAGGAAGATTTTGTGAAAATTTGGTGAAAATGGGTTAAAAACTGTGGCCGTAAAGTGTTCCGGAAAAAAATGCTACGGCCGGCCGGCACCACAGACAAAGTTAAAATCGGTAAAGATCGAATTGACCCTCCGGGGTCTGGGAGACCCTTCCCCAAAACCCGACTTGGAGGGTATCACAGTAACTTCTTTAAGGAAGTTAAAAAAAGCAGCTGATTATAGAATTTAAACAATGGCGACTTTTTTGTGTAAACGTTTCTTGACTTTAAGATCGATGAAAAGTAAGTTCGGTAAACATAAAGAATTAATTTTGATCCTTTTTAGTGAGAAGGTGGGCTCATTCTGATATTCCGAAACCAGATTTCGAATGCCATAGACGTGAATCGACTGAGGACCCTGAAGAAAGCACATGGGAAAATTCATATAACAGAAGGCTTTTTTCATATTTTCCCACAGCAGGTGAGATTCATATTGGCTTTTTCGCGACTGATTTGGTTCTAGTTTTATTCACTGGAGGGATGTACGCAGCAAAAACGGTAGTGACGCAACTTTTGGGGTCGATGAGCGCATCAGCTGATGTCCTTGCGATGGCACAGGTCGAACTTCAGCTTGACCTCATTCCTCCAGGGCAGATGCTCACCACCAAATGGCGCGGCAAACCTTTATTCGTCAAACACCGGTAATGAAGGTTGGGGAAAAGAACAGGGTATTCCCCATATTAGGTGTACAAAATGAGAGCCACAGGGTAAATTTGAATTTTGTAGATTTTAGCCGAGTTTCATTTTGTACACCTAGTAGTTCATTTTTTCAAAATTTTAAACATTTTAGGCGTTAAAGTCCATCAAAAGTTGACCTTCTCCGTGTAAGAAGGTTATTGAAGTATAACCATTAAGAAGGTTAATTTTTAAAGGCTTGTAAATCGTAAACCGTTACAGATATTGAAAAAATGCACTAAATAAAATCAGTTGGAAATTCAATTTTCTTTAATTTTTATTCTATTCATTTTTTCTCTAGGACGCACTGTTTTCAAGATAAATTTATTTTAAAAAAAATTATTTTCCGAAAATGGTGCATCCTAGAAAAAAAAAATTAAGTACAAATTTATAGAAAATTCAATTTCCTACAATTTTGTACACCTAATATCATTCAGATTTGAGCCGTGTGTACAAAGATTTCAATTATTTTTTGTTCATAGACTACCTCAAGAATGGGAAAGAACGTGAGACGCCATTGTCAATGTTGAGGGACCCGGAAAGGGACGAAGACAGAACCAAAAAACCCGAGTGGCTTGTCGTCATCGGAGTTTGCACACATCTAGGTTGTGTACCTATCTCAAATGCAGGTAAAATTTTTCTTCAAATATTGCAAATAATTTTTTAGGAGATTACAACGCATTTTACTGCCCTTGTCATGGATCTCATTATGACCATTCAGGGCGTATAAGGAAAGGGCCCGCTCCGACGAATTTGGAAGTTCCTAAATACCAATTCATCAATGACAACACGATTTAGTAGGATAAAAATTTTATTTACAGACATTATTATTTTCTATCTGGAATTTTTTTCAATCTTGGAGGTTTTTCTTTTAGTGAAAAGCCAATAATAAAATTAGAAGACGATTTGTTCCTTGTGATTGAAAAAAAAGAATCAACAGGTGGTCGCCATGGAGACTATCAAAGTCAACGATTTTATAATCCAGAAGTCCAGATTTCCTCGGGCGTTTTTACCTTATCGAGTAAAATAACACACTGTTCTCAAACAAAAGGCGTAAAAAAAAGGAGTTTTTCCCTCTTTCTCATTTTCCATTTATAGGAAAGCTTTTCATTTCCCACGCACGAGTTTTAGAGCGTAAATATTGTGATTTCATAGTAGACTATGAATGAGACGTTTTTGATCTTTGGGAAAACTTTGGAGCGTTTTGAATGTTTAAACGTGTTTTCGGAAAGGGCGGGAGTTCGTGCATGATTGACTAATTATTCCGAAGGGTTACGAGTTTTCTGCAGGCCCAGAGGGGACGACGAGAAAAGGGCCGAAACCCCCACTCCACAAAGCCGATCATTCATTCAACATTTTCAAATATACATCGCCCCCTTAATCCGACTAATGTGGGAGTCTCCCATCTCCTGAAATATTCAGAATCAGATCTTTGACGGCTGTCACAATCAAAACACGTAATGATCAATTCAAGAATCCCGGAGAACTTCTCAAAATGGAAGTCCAGATTTACATTCATATTTTATAAGAAACGATTTCACCCCTCACTCCCGGGAAAAATTCAATAAACGGATTGAAAACCTTTTCTCCGGAATTTAAGTTAAGATTCCTTTCTTGAAAATTTGTTTGTCCTATTCTACTTTTTTCTTTCCGAATAAAATCATCCAATATCCGACATTTTGCAAAAAGAATTTTTTTTAAACAAAACGAGATTTCTTTAATTTCCTAACAAAAAGACACTTGAGAAAATGACATTTATTAAAACGCATTTATCAAATTATCTATTAATCATTCCTCCCTTTTAATAAAGAAAAAAAATTCTTTTGCTATTTAATATTCATATTTTGTAGCTGAGGAGAGAAAAAAAAATGAGAAAACCACCACTCAGCGGGCTTTTAAAGAGGAATCTAGGTCGAGTAGTTTTCTTCATACGGTTCTCATTTTTATGCAAAACCATTAACGTTTTATATTATCCTTTCGCTTCAATTGTTCTGGTTTTAATATACTTAGAATTTTTACGATGTATTATAAAAAAAATGTTTATTACCCTATAACTTTATTTTATTCTCATGTACGGTCGTGTGCGGGACGTGTAAGGCTGGAAACATGAATAAGGAATTTTTATGCTTACAAAAATTTTTAATTCAGCGATTTATTCAAAAAAATTTTGGCTCTAAACCCTGTAGCGTTTAAACAAAGTATTAGGTATACAAAATGAAACTCAGCCACAGGGTAAATTTTGTAGATTTTAGCCGAGTTTCATTTTGTACACCTAGTAGTTCATTTTTTCAAAATTTTGAACATTTTAGGCGTTAAAGTCCATCAAAAGTTGACCTTCTCGTGTAAGAAGGTTATTGAAGTATAACCATTAAGAAGGTTAATTTTTAAAGGCTTGTAAATCGTAAACCGTTACAGATATTGAAAAAATGCACTAAATAAAATCTGTTGGAAATTCAATTCTCTTTAATTTTTATTCTATTCATTTTTCTCTAGGACGCACTGTTTTCAAGATAAATTTATTTAAAAAAAATTATTTTCCGAAAATGGTGCATCCTAGAAAAAAATAATTAAGTACAAATTATCACTTCTCCCCGACCGCTCCCAGCGCCAGCAAAGCACAGAAAGCGACGAGTGCTGCGATCATCACGTAGTTCATTTTCCCCAACAGATGGCCAGTTTTTGCATGTCGCTCGCCACGGGAAGCCAAGATATTAAATATCTTAGATAGAGAGCTTCCCGCTGGGCAACTATAGTCGCCTGCAGTCTCGAAAGGGTTAAAAAGAAGGACTGAGCTGTATTTTAAATACGCTAATGAGATCATAATTAACAGTATCAGTTACGAAAATGATTTCTATGGCCACTGGTTTTTGTTTTAAACCACAGAGTAAAAGAGGAAGGACATCGTTATATCCTGTGGACGACGTTAATTAAAGGGACAAGACTAATTAATACCAACCACGATATTGTTATCCTTTCCCTAGTTGACAGTATGATTCTTTTCCAAAATCCAGGCTTGACAACCTTAATCTTATATGAAAATTGTCATTTGTGGGCTTGTATATTTTTTTAGCTTTACAAGTGAGGTTAAAAATAAATAAAGTCTAAAGGGCGTTGAGACAATAAATGTTCTCTCCTTAATCTTCGTTTTTTTTTTTCTTTTTCGCTTGACATAAGAAGAAAAAGGATGAAGATTGAATGAGCCTTTTTCGACAATAGGGGCGCCATACGTCTTCTGATCGTAAACATATGTGACCTCTTTTTATTACCCAGACTTAAGTTTTTATGTCTTTATTTTTCACAGAATATCCAATGCCATCAGTTCAATAAAGCAGTTTCTTGAGCATTTTCAAAAATATAAGGAAGGAGGGAGCAATCCTTGAGGTCATGAGGCTTTTGTCTTTATTTAAACAAAACTTCTTTTACTTCCTTAAAGAAGTTATTGTGATACGTCGGGTTTTTGGGAAGGGTCTTCAGACCCGGAGGGTCAAATCGAACATTGATCTTTACCGATTTCAACTTTGTCTATGGTGCCGTCCGGCCGTAGCATTTTTTTCCGGAACACTTACGGCCACAGTTTTCATCCAATTTTCACACTTTCTTTAGCCGCTGAAGAAGAATTTCGAAAAAATGGCGGAGATATGTCCGTTGAAATTTTAAAAAATTCGCTGCGGCCGAAACGTTAATCTGATTTTCACCAAATTTTCACCAATTACTCCTTATATTTTTTAAGAATTTTTGGTGTAAAAATTGCCACTTTTTAATTAAATTTTTTTAGTAGGGAGAAATTTCGTACTTCTACCCATTACGAGAGGCACATCCCTAGGCCAAAGAGCCCATTATTTCTACCTTGACACTTAAAAATTTTCAAAAAAAAGAATTAAAAATTTTTCAAAAAAAAAAAAAAAGCGCAAAAAAAAAACCCGAAAAAAAAAAAAAGGAAATTTTTAAAAAAAAATTTGAAAATTAAAAAAACTCGGAAAATTTTTCGAAAAAAAAAATTAAAACTTCCCCCTTCTTATACTTCCCCCTCCTTTATACTTTCCTTCCCTTCGTTATTTTCGTTCCTTATACTTCCCCCTCCGTTATACTTCCCCCTTTGTTATACTTCCCCCCCGTTTTACGTCCCCTCCGTTATACTTCCCCTTCCTATATACTTCCACCTCCCATATACATATACTTCCCCTCCTATATTTACTTCTCTTTAAGGAAGTTTTCGTTGGAAGCTCTTCAAACAAGTACTTTTTTTTCCATAAACACCATGTTTAGAGAGTATAATGACTTGAAGTAGATACAACGTATTTACAACCTTTCATAATCTAAAACATTTCCAAAACCCTAAAATAGCGATTATTAACTTTTCTGGAACACCCTTTGCTCCGTAACGGTGAGTTTGCCAGATGATCTTTCCTCCCTGAAGTTTTAATCGGGAAACTTGACTAGAACTTAAAACAGGATAAAGTCGTTGAAATTCGAACAAAAGATTTCGACCCCCTTCCACTTTTTTAACTTAACAAGATATCGGGAGGGAGGAGCCCATTAATTGTACCGGAAACGAGGTCGAAAACGCACATTATTCCAAGGCTCTCATTAAACCGTCAAAGTTCTAAATAAAAGCTTTTGATTTTTAAAGAAAAAAAGGTGGTCTTTACCAAAAAAGATTTTACGAAGATAAGTCATCAGCGGATTTTTTCAAGGGGGAAAAACAAGATTGGGATGGATTCGTTTGGAGATATCGCAGCCTAACCTCCATTACCTTTTGTGCCCCAAGCACTCCCTATAGTTCTATCTCGTAAATCAAAACTTTTTTTTTTCCTCCCCTCTTTTCGTCGCAAACAAAAGCCTTGACCTCGATTTTTTCCCCTTTTCTGCTGACAATAATATCAAGACTTATCAATATTTTTCTATTTAGGTAAGTAGGATCTCTACCCTCCAACAATCTTTAATTGATTAAAAATATTTCATGATGTTGGAAAAAAAGAATTTTTGTTTTCTTAACAAAAAGTTTATGTTTACCAAGCGAACAAAACTCGTTGGCGTCGAGTTTCTCCCCCGATGTTATTTAGAGTTGGCAGTAAAACATTTCTGGAAGCCGATGTAAGAGGCAGCCCGAGGAATTATGGCCGAGAAAAGGTTCAGTCTTTTCCTTTTAGCACAGCTGCCGTTCCCTAACGGCATTGTCCTATTTTGTTCGGAAAATATCTAAATACCGAGAATAACAAAACTTCAAAAAGTTAACCGATCATTGAAGAAGAAACCACTTTTTTTATTGCCTTTTTTTTCGCTAATGCCCGATACATTAGCTTAATGCAGACACTTTATAAGCATTAGGCCCTCCCTTCAATTTCAGGCGTTTACCCATCGTCTAATTTTATCCATTTTAGGTTGTTCGATTTTCTATAAAGAAAAATGTTTTTATTCAAGAAAAATTTATTATTTACCTTGAAAAGGATTTCAAGAAATTATTTTATCAAAAGAGTTTTTATTTAACCAATAAAAAGAGACTGAAACTACAAAAAAGATATTTAAATTAAATCCGATTATTTAGAGAATTTTTTTTAAAAATAAATAAAGACGGAGAAACCAGGGTTTACTTTTATGAACAAAATTAAAAAATTCGATAAAACGAGTTTGTATTTAAATTTATGAGTGTTTAATAAAACTAAAAGATAAGAGAGTTTTTTCCTAACCACAGTCAATTTTTTGTAAATGGGAGCAAATTCAAAAACTTAAAATTACGTTTTAGCTTTCTGATTGGTTTTTTTAGATTGCAGCACAATCTAAAAAAAAATTTAAACCAACAATTTATCGTAAAATTTGAGCATATAACTTGCAACTCTCAAACCAACCAATAAATTAAATTAATTTAAGGGGATATGAGGGTTTTAAGTTGGTTGCTTTGTACATATTTCGTTGTGAGCAACGGTTTTCGGTTTTTCCCTTCTATCTTGGAAACCGTCGCTCAAAACGAAAAAATGTTCTAAGTAAAAGTTGTAGCTACGGAAATTTACTACATAAAATATCTTATTGGTTTTTTCTGTCAGAGCAATATTTAGGAGATATAAAGGTTTTAAGTTTTCAGACAGGCTCTGTAGGATTATTAGTTTTAACCTCATAACTTAAATATAGCTCTTACGCAAATAATGAATAAAGAAATTTTTGTAGGAAATCTTTGTACCTACAACTTAGGACATTTTTTCGTTTTGAGCGACGGTTTCCGAGATAGAAGGAAAAAACCGAAAACCGTTGCTCACAACGAAAAATTTGCAAAGCAACTCACTTAAGAACCCTCATATCTCCTTAAGTATTGCTCTGACAAAAAACCAATGAAGTCTTTTTTGTAGGGAATTTCCGTAGCTACGACTTTTACTTAGGACGTTTTTGGTTTTGAGCGACGGTTTCCGAGATAAAAGGGAAAAACCGAAAACCGTTGTTAACAACGAAAAATTGCAAAGCAACCAACTTAAATACTTCCATATCTCCTAAAGTATTGCTCTGACGGAAAAAACTAATAAGATATTTTATGTAGTAAATTTCAGTACCTACAACTTTTACTTAGAGCATTTTTTCGTTTTGAGCGACGGTTTCCGAGATAGAAGGGAAAAACCGAAAACCTTGTTAACAACGAAAAATTCGCAAAGCAACTCACTTAAAACCATCATACCTCTTAAACAATAAAAAGATACTGAAACTACAAAAAAGATATTTAAATTAAATCCGATTATTTAGAGAATTTTTTTAAATCAATATTTAAATAAAGACGGAGAAAACCAGGGTTTACCAGAGTGAATCTGGTTTAATTAAACATACCAAAGGACTCGCATGTGGCCTCACGGAATTCAAGTCGCTAAAAGCCAAAAGGATCTTAATTAACTTAAAATAATTTAAATACCCCAGTTTTAAAGAAAAAGCGCGAATTCAAATTTCGAGAATGTGATGAGTTGCAAGTTGAGGGAACGTCGGAAACAGTTTAACTCGGGGCGTGCGAAGGTGGCTCATGAACTCAAGTTTAACTTGTTATAGATAAACCGTGCACACTTTACGGAAACTTAAGTTTACAGCTAAGTTTACAGCTTCCCTTTCTAATATTTTCTCTTGTTACGTCGATACAATAAAAGGCCTTTAGTCAATCTTTTGAGGAGGGAACCTTTCAGAAGCAGATGTAAAAGCTTAAAGAGTAATAAACGCTTTTTATTCAGAGATCCATAATTGAAAATAATCAAATACATCTTTTTTTATCGGAAAATCGTTACTTTTCTTTATAGGGTTAATCCAGCAGGGAAGTCCGTATGGAAGCGAGTCACGTCTTCTCCGCCTATTCTCGGGTTTAAATTAATTTTAAACGGCTCCGGCCAGCTAAGACTATCTCAACCGTGAGCCCTACACCCTGATGAATATTCAAAAGGGAATAAATTTTCCCCGATATTCTTGTTTCCTGAAGACCTTGCATATGTACAAACAAAAACGATAACAAAAAAAGTTTTCACATCTATAAAATAAAGGATTTTGTCATTATTTTAAACTTGTAACCGGTGTTTGTGACAGCTTTTGAATTTATTTTTATACTTTAACCATAAAAAAAAATTTAAAATTTATAACAATTAAAAAAGTATTAAAGTAAAAGTTTTCAAATCCTTCTAACTCTTTGAAACTTTTTTTGTGGGGAGACTCAAACCGAATAACCATCAGAAAAAAAACTTTCTTTTTAAACTTGGATTAAGGAATTTGTTAAAAAAAATTTTTTTTTCTTAAAATGTAAGAACGACTGTTGAAATATGTAGGGAGCATCCCAGTTTAGCCGTGTCCGCAGAACACGGGTTGCGCCTTTATCCACGGAGATAGCGAAGGTATCGTGCAATGGGGTGTGAAGGAAAGCAATCAAGTGTAGAATCGATTCATGGGCGAGGGGGAAAAACCAATCCTTTTTCAATAGATCAAATAACACATTCGCGTCCGACCGCTTGTAACCTCTTATCGTGAATTTTCATCACAAAATTACGCTTCGACTGTATTTCAAAATAGAAGTTTTATCTCATTTTCATTAAAACAATGGGGATGATAAGTTTAATTATTTAACAGGCGAAACTTATTAAAATTAGACAAATACGTATAGGTTATCAAAGGGAAAACAGACAATCAATAAAACGAACCCCTCAGTCAATATCAGATAATCCCGACGTGTGATTATTTTTAGGTTGACTTTCAATTAAAGTTTTTTTGTATTTAAAAGGGGTTTTTAATAATCCACTATAAAGTCAACGTTTGAAATTTTAAAAACTGCGCTGCGGCCGAACCTTTCGTCCGATTTTCACCGGATACTTTTCATATTTTTTATAAATTTTTGTTTAAAAAGTACTGGTTTGAAGAGCTTCCAACGAAAACTTCCTTAAAGAGAAGTATCTACGTGGTCTGATCAAAAAGTTCCGGAACTTTTGAATTTGCGCGCGAACGGAGGGTCGCAGAAACCCAGCGATGGTCTCATATGTTAGCTTTACTCTTCCTGAGTCACGTGGAATTTGGCTGATTGCTGTAACCTTCTTAGTTCTCGAGTTATCGCATTTTTAGTGAAGCGAGATTTTCGTCCGCGGCGATTTTTACGATGAACGCGAAACAGGAGCAGCGCGTGTGTGTGAAGTTTTGCTTTAAATTCGGGAAATCTTTCTCGAAAACGATCAAACCTTTGACCGAGGCTTACGGGGATGAAACCATGGGTCGTTCAAGGTGTTATGAGTGGTACCAGCGATTCAAACATGCCTTGTTTGAATCGGACATCCTGCCTGGATGTCCGTCGAAGATGACGCCCGTTCCGGGAGACCCTCAACTTCCACATGAGGACGCTCATGTGGCCCAAGTGAACGCCCTGGTTCGTTCAAACCACCGTCTGACTATCCGTGAAATGGCTGATGAGTGTCGGATATCCTACGGATCATGCCAGGAAATTTTGACCCAGAAATTGGGGATGAGAAGGGTCGCAGCGAAGTTCGTCCCGAGGCTCATGTCGGACGACCAAAAACAACACCGTGTTGCAGTTTGCCGGGAGCTTCTGGAAATGGCCAATTCCAATGAAAACTTCATGAAACCTATCATAACTGGTGATGAAACATGGGTTTATGGTTATGACGTTGAAACCAAGGTGCAATCACTTTTTGACATCGATTATCGTAAAAATCGCCGCGGACGAAAATCTCGCTTCACTAAAAATGCGATAACTCGAGAACTAAGAAGGTTACAGCAATCAGCCAAATTCCACGTGACTCAGGAAGAGTAAAGCTAACATATGAGACCATCGCGGGGTTTCTGCGACCCTCCGTTCGCGCGCAAATTCAAAAGTTCCGGAACTTTTGATCAGACCACGTATATAGGGGGGAAGTATAACGGGAAGTAAAACGTAGGGGGAAGTATATGGGAGGGGAAGTGTAACGGAGTGGGAAGTATAAGGAAGGGGAAGTATATGGGAGGGGGAAGTATATGTGACGGGAAGTATTCGTGAGGGGGAAGTTTAAGTGAGGGGTAGTATAACAGAGGGTGAAGTATAACGGAGGGGAAGTATAAGGGAACGAAAGTATAACGGAAGGGGATGTATAAGGGAGGGGAAGTATAAAGAAAAATTTTCCAAGTTTGTTTTTACGAAAAATTGTCTAAGTTTATTTTTGAAAAATTGTCCGAGTTTTGTTTTTTCCGAAAAATTTTTCCAGGATTTTTCTTTTTGAAAATTTTTTAAGTTCTTTTTTTCGAAAATTTTTTTAAGTGTCAGGTAGAAATATTGGGCTCTTTGGCCTAGGGATGTGCCTCTCGTAATGGGTAGAAGTATGAAATTTCTCCCTACTAAAAAAATAATAATAAAAGTGGCAATTTTAACGGCGTAACGGCCGGCCGGCCGGCCGGCATCACAGACTAAGTTGAGATCGGTAAAGATCAATATTCGATTTGACCCTCCGGGGTCTGGAAGACCCTTCCCAAAAACCCGACGTGGAGGGTGTCACAATAACTTCTTTAAGGAAGTTAAAAATTATGTTTTTTAGTGGGGAGAAATTTGATACTTCCACCCCTTATGAGAGGGACATCCCTTGGGCAGGAAGCCCATCATCAAAAATACGTGATTTTATACTTCCACCTCCTAAAAAGTCTCCTCTATTATACTTCCCCTTCCTTAACTCTCTACCCTCTTTAAGTCCCCTCTCTTTAAGGAAATTCTGGATGGAAGCTCTTCAAAGAAGTACTTTTAGATTGGAAGTCGGATTTTAAGAAACGAATAAAATTCTCAAAAGTGTTTACTTTTTCAATTATTTTTTATATCGATGAAGTTGTCACTTTTGGTGCTAAAGCTCCTTTTCTGTTAAGGGAAACGAAGGACAATGGTTGGAGGAGACTAGGGTGGAAATTAAACGAGATAGCTTGCTCCATATCTCTGACGGTGTTGTCTGATAGTCTGGAGAGCCCCCGGGACTCCCACCCTCCGAACCTTTTCCCCCTCACCCGCCATTGAGGAGAACCAACACCGATAGAGAATCAATTCCATCCTGTCAAACTGATAACGCTCTCTCTCCCTCGGAAAAAGCGAGAAATTTTTTTTTCCTATGTTTTAAAAATCCCGAACAAGGTTTGTCCATCTGGCAATTAGCATTGTACAAGGAGAATCCTTCAGAGGTAAATGAATCTATTCCTAAACCCATTTAGACAATGTCATTAACATGTGATCAATTAAGCTCCCATCTATAACCTCCATTACAACATCACAAAGGAGTCCAAAAACAGCTTTACAAAGCTTAAACCAATCAAATTTAATCTAAACAAAGTTCCTATAAAAATAAAATTAACTTAACAACCTAATTTCCGCTTACTTAAAGACTGAAAGAAAAAAAAAATTAAACGGATTAAAATTGAATAAATAGTCCTTTATTTACATACTAATTAATGCCGATCTTTGTTGAAATTAGAGACATCGAAAAATTGGATAAAGGAGGTTTAAAATTTTTTTTCCCTCTATCCAATTTTTTTAATTAAAACTCTTATCTTTTAGATTTTTTTTCCCTTTGCTAATTAAACAATTATTTCTACTGTGTAAAAAAACGTTTTTAAACCGGAGAGGCCGAGAAAGCTTGTAATGAATGTTTGATAAATGCAGAAGCCCGTGGGCAAAAGCCGTGATAAATATTCCGCCTATCTTGGCATCCCCTCCGTTAACACAGTAACCTACTTTCGGCTCAAATTTTAAACAGACATAAATCCGGGTATTTGAAGTTTAACGAGTTCAGAAAAAAGGAGATAAAATGATATAGTAAAAAAACAAGTTTTCTAAAGCCACCGGCTTTATGAAATAGGAATATTTTGATGGAAGGAATATTTTTTCACAAAACTTTTAGGAAAAACGTTTCACGTAATGATTCACATTCCTATTCAGCGTTTTTGCTCCACCTTCACAAAGAAATCCCACCTAAAAAAGGTCTACCCCTAACGAAAAAAACTAAAATCAGATTTTTTAGACCCAGGACAATCTACTTTCGTGCTATGGAGATATTTGGAGTAAACGAGCAGCTCCCAACCCATTTTCCGTTGGGATAAAAATGGACGTTTTTTTTCTCCCCAGGATGAGAAAAATGAGAAAAGTTGAGTTTGACACATGAGGCACACGAGGGGCGGTAAGTTTGCTTTTAATACTATAAGACTTCCGTGGTTTAAATTTTTTATCCGACACCCCCGGAATTCAACTTTTATACCTAATTTAACTTTTTATCCCTTTTATTTCTCTTTAAATCGAATTCCAATTTTATATTACTCCAGAGATTTCAGGACTATTCCCGAAGTTATGCTAAACTATGGATATTATCTTGAACAAGGTTTTATATACCCCCTTTCAACCACATATTTCCCATTTTATATACACAGAATAATAAAATTTTACTGACTTGACCCCGCTTGTTCATGAAGCTCCAGGGCCCGTTTATTATTTTAATTAAATATCAATATTTTCCCTAGCGGTACTTTCAATTAAAATTCTGTGTCCTTTTTCAACCACTAAACGGAAAAATATTTATGTCAATTATGAGTGATAAAAATAAACAATTCACGTGCTGTAAGTTGCAGGATGTTCAGAAGGATTTTTAATTAGAATAATATCCACAAAAATTCATTCCACACAGTCCGTGGATTATAAAGTAAAAGTACTGGTTTGAAGAGCTTCCAACGAAAACTTTCTTAAAGAGAAGTAACAATATAGGAGGGGGAAGTACATGGGAAAGGGAAGTATATAGGAGGGGGAAGTATAACCGAGGGGGTATAACAGAGGGGGAAGTATATGAGGGAAGTATAACGGAAGGGAAGTATAAGGAACGAAAGTATAACGAAGGGAGGGAAGTATAAAGGAGGGGAAGAATAAGGAAGAGGGAATTTTTAATTTGTTTCGAAAAATTCCTAGTTTTTTTTTCTTTCGAAAAATTTTCCAAGTTTTTTTTTTCGAAAAATTGTCTTTTTTTTCAAAAATTTTCCGGGTTTTCCATTTTTTTTCTTCTTTTTTTTTTTTTTTTTTAAACCGAAAATTTTTTTAAGTGTCAAGGTAGAAATAATGGGCTCTTGGCCTAGGGATGTGCCTCTCGTAATGGGAAGAAGTATGAAATTTCTCCCTACTAAAAAAATTAATAATTAAAAAGTGGTAATTTTTTTACACCGAAAATTCTTAAAAATATAAGGAGTAATTGGTGAAAATTTGGTGAAAATCGGATTAACGATTCGGCCGCAGCGAATTTTTTAAAATTTCATAGAGACATTTCTCCGCCATTTTTCCGAAATTCAAAAATCGCCCTCGTTACATTCTTCTTCACCGGCTAAAGAAATTTGTGTGAAAATTTGGTGAAAATCGGAAAAACTGTGGCCGTAAAAAATGCTACGGCCGGCCGGAACCACCGACAAAGTTGAGATCGGTAGATCATATTCGAGTTTACCCTTTGGGGTCTAGAAGACCCTCCCCAAAACCCGTCGTGGAGGGTATCACTTCTATAAGGAGTTAATGAAAAAATCCAGGACGTTATCAATTTATGAAATTTGTGTATAGTTTTGGTATAAAATTATGGATGAATTTTTTGAAAATAGAGGGCTTATAAAATTATCTTTAAGGGGAAAAGGTGTAATCGTGGGTAAAAATTGCTTAGTTGAGAAAAAAAAGATAAGAACGACAAAAAAGTCAAAAGGTGGTTAAAAAAGGTTCTGACCCTGCCAGCGATATAATCTGCTTAGTTGATGGTTTTAACTTACAAGGGTGGTAACCTTAGAGGAGGGGGAGTCGTTGGAAAATCTTCCTCGGGGCAATTGAACCTTACCTTAAAATGGAAGATCAAGTCCTTACCTAGAAAAGAAGGAAAAAATGAGAATTTAACAATGAAAAAAGGTTCGTGGACTAATTTCTACGCTTCGAGCTTTATTACATTTAATTTCCAGCGAATCAGAGTGAAAAGGTTGTCGAGGTGGGGGTGGGGACTTGTTTGTGGCTTTGTTAAGCCGCTTCCTTCCTCCGGAAAAGCGCCTCGCGCCACCCGGCTAAACCCCCCTTTTCGGCCCCCCGACCGAAACGCGAGGAAATGGGATTCCGTGCTGCATCCTTTAACAGTCTCGTGAATCAATTCAAAACCCTTACTGATTATCGGGCATTAACGACCTCCTATTTCGGCGATTTCAATTTATTTTAAAACCTTTTAAGCGATTTCAAACGTTCACGGATGAATAAATAAATGAAATTAAAAAAAGGGAAAGAGAAATTACCAAAAGGAAAAGTCAATCTAATACCAAAACTTAATAAACAAAATTCTTCAAAAAAGGACTAACAAAAAATAAAATGCTCCTGAAAGAACACAAAAGACTTTTGAATGAGGTATTTATCGTTTATCCAAGTTTGAATTTAAAAAAATGATTAAAAGACAATAGGTTCAACTAATTTGAATAGATTCGTGGGTTTCGCGAAATCCAAGGATTGAACTTTGAAAGACATAAGCTTGTTCAATTCAAGTTTGAAAAGGGATTATTTCACTGTTCGAGTTCCTTCCATTGTTGTTAATTACAATTAGAAAGGAGGGCATCCCTCAGGGTTTCAGTATCTTTAGAAAAGAGGAAATCTGATTAATCTGACTTCCATACGTCACGCTCATTCGATATGACTTCTCGGTTGGATAAAGTTTTAAATACTTAATGAGTAAAATTTTCTTGAAGGGGCTTTCAGATGTCAAATAAATCGCATTAGTTTTGACAAGACTCCGAAAGAGGAAAGATCAGTAAGTGGTTTTGAAATGTTGATGTCCCGGGATTCTGAAAGAGTTGAAGATTCCGAAACTTTCAAGTTTTTCTTTAAAAAAAAAAAGTTTTACTTCTGGTTCTGAGGATCAAATAAGAATAGTAATGAATAAGAAATCGAATGAAAATCTGGGAAAAAGAATTTCCCCCCTTCACTTTTTAAACATTAATTCCCATTTATATTAATAATCCTTGAAAGATAAAATTTTCAACATTTTTGAACATGAATAAAAACGTAATTCTTTCTTTTAATATTTATTTTAATTTAACAGGTTTTCTTTAATATTTAACAAAATTTCGAAATCTCTGTGCAAATTACCTCGGGCGATATATTAAAAAAAGGACACAATGAATCTTACCTCCCTTGGGAGGAAAAGAGTCGGTAAAACGCAAATTACTTTGAACGTTCGGAATCGGGGCGGGGGTCCATTTTTTCCATTCTTTATTCTGTACTAATTTCAAAAATGATTAAAAAAATGTGATTAATGGTGAAATTTAATAATAAAATTAACACGTAGAGAGAAAGAATTTTAATTATTTGATTAAAAATTTCATTTTTTTTTGAATTTCGAAAAAATGGCGGAGATATGTCTGTTTGAAATTTTAAAAAATTCAGCGGCCAAACCGTTAATCCATTTTCACCAAATTTTCACCAATTACTCCTTATTTTTTAAGAATTTTTGGTAAAAAAATTGCCACTTTTTAATTATATTTTTTTAGTAGGGAGAAATTTCGAGAGGCACATCCCTAGGCCAAAAGCCCATTATTTCTACCTGACACTTAAAAAATTTTCGAAAAAAAGAACTAAAAAAAAAAAAAAAGCGCAAATTAAAAAAAAACTCGGAAAATTTTTTGAAAAAAAAAATTCCCTCTCTCTTATACTTCCCCTTCCATATACTTCCCCTCCCTTATACTTCCCTCCTTTATACTTCCCTCCGTTCGTTATACTTCCGTTCCCTTATACTTCCCCTCCGTTGTACTTCCCCTCCCATATACTTCCCTCTCCGTTGTACGCCCTCCGTTATACTTCCCCCTCCTACTTCTCTTTAAGAAGTTTTCGTTGGAAGCTCTTCAAACCAGTACTTTTTTTAGGATTTAGGTAGATTATATTTAATAAAGAACTAAAAAACCTCTTGAAAAGCCAATAAATGGTTAAATTATATAAAATGAAAATCTAGCGTGATTCCTGAGTGTTAGAGATAGAAGATAGGTAGCTGTTGAAAAAAAATCACGCAATCTGAATCGTTTAACTTCGATATGGAAGTGTGGGAAACAAATCAATTTATTTCCTCTTTTTTTTTTCTTACTCAAGATAGAGAGACGGGGGACGTGAGCGGTGAGCTGAAAAGACGTTTGAAGGGAAGTTTTCTTTCAATCATCCCCCGAAGGGGTGACTCGTTACTTCAGGCTGCATTTCCCGATCGGAAAGTATTGTGACATTTGTTTGCTACTCTAGTTTCCTGAATAAATCACGTTTTTTATCTTCTCTCCAACACTGGGGGGGCTCAAAAAGTCGTGAGGCATCCGACATTAGATTTGCCTTGAAGAATTTCTCTTATTTTTATTTTCCCCCTTCTCAAATGTTTACTCACGAAAAATAACTTCCTTTTTATATAAACAGAAAATTCACTGAAAAAGTTATAAATTAGAAATATTGAAAGAAAAAGTCGATAGTAATTTATGTAGAAAAGAGTTCGTTTTAATCATTAAAACCATAAATCAGTCAAGTTTTCCTCTGGCAATATTTTTAAGTTAAAACCGCCCTTGTTGTGACCAACTCTCGACCCTCGCCAACGTACAAAAATGACAAAGTTGATTTATAGCTAAAACATGTGGTTTTTTTTACGTTATTGATTTTGACGGAAAACTCACTGTTTTATTTTTCTCTTGAGCAGATTCAACTTTTCAGCCCCCCCTTTTTGTTTTACCTTTGTCGATTAATCAAACCTTATTAAAGGGTGGTTTTTAGAGCCGAGATTGGCTTCTCTTGCGTGACGGGAAACCATAAATGCTTTTCCGAGTTTTTTTCCCTCCTCCCCTGACCTCTTTTATAACATCGCCCTCTCAATTATTAAAAAAATTCACACGAGTGTTTGCGGCCGTGGGTTTTAATAAAGACCGCAAATCGAGTGCTATATTAAAAACGTCTTAAGTTTTTAATTAAAAACATTTTTTTTATTCAATAAACGGAATAATGAAAATTTACTGATATAAGTGAAGCGATTTTGATCGGAGTCTATCGATTGACCAGGTTTAATACGTTGGCGGTTTCCTTTGCACTAAAGGGAGCCCTCGCCTTCGTGTCTGGAAGCTAAAAGGCTTATTAGGGAAAGGGAAAGCGTCATTATCTGAGAAGCCAAGTATATAACTAAGCCGACCGTGCCAAAGTACATTAGAAGCGGAGAGCCTGGAAACCCTTGTGAACTGAGGCAGTTTACCGATAGCGGTTGAAACGAGGAATCAGTCCGGAACGCTTACCTTATCAGCCCCTTGAGACCCATTTTCAACCTAAAAACGTCGTTTTTCGAGGGAGAATTTTTTAATTCATAAAAATAATTAGAGGAAGAAAAATTGTAGTTTATAGCAGTTGTTCGAACGTTCCCAAACTGAAGCAGTTAATTATCGGGGAGGCCGTGGTCGGGGGAAGCTTTAGTTCTAAAGTAGACCAGCGTGCGGCATGGGATTTTCCTCCCAAGTTGTTTCTATCCACTTAAAACTCTCGTGGAGACCATTAAGTTTCCAACAATCGCCCTCCAAACAATTCAAGGCTCACGTTTTTACAAAAACCGAACCTTCAGATTATTTAACAACAAAAATAACTGCGATAAAATAGAAGATGCAAGGCACGTAGGGAACCACGGAATTCCGGCTGACTCGGAATCCGGCTGAAAAAACCTTCCCTTTTTTTTCTTCTTTTTTCAATTCCGACCCTTGTTTGCGAGACTATTTGGAGTATTTCATTTAAAAGAGGTGAATAAAATGGTAGTAGCGACGGCTGCTGAAGGCCGCGCCGGAGGGGGGCCGAAGGGAGTCGGAATTGTTTTGGAAGGATCGATTCCGGGGTGGCTTGCATTAGTCCCAGATACTCCCCTACTCGGATAGTTAGACCCAACAATTTCACAAACTCGTTTCAATTCTCGTTTTCAACCTAGAGAACATAAAAAATTTTTCCCAGTTTCAATCTCATATTTGAAATTTCCACCCTTTTCCCAGCCATCAAAAAAGATGTCGCTAAAGTAGAAAATCTTGAGGAGCAATGCCAGATTTTCTATTTAGGAAAGCATTTAGAGACACTCCGATTCCCAAATATTAGGTGTACAAAATGAAACTCAGCCACAGGGTAAATTTGAATTTAGTAGATTTTAGCCGAGTTTCATTTTGTACACCTAGTATTCATTTTTTCAAAATTTTGAACATTTTAGGCGTTAAAGTCCATCAAAAGTTGACCTTCTCCGTGTAAGAAGGTTATTGAAGTATAACCATTAAGAAGGTTAATTTTTAAAGGCTTGTAAATCGTAAACCGTTACAGATATTGAAAAAATGTACTAAATAAAATCTGTTGGAAATTCAATTCTCTTTAATTTTTATTCTATTCATTTTTTCTCTAGGATGCACTGTTTTCAAGATAAATTTATTTTTAAAAAATTATTTTCCGAAAATGGTGCATCCTAAAAAAAATAATTAAGTAGAAATTTATAGAAAATTAAATTTCCTACAATTTTTATTTATTAGGTGTACAAAATGAACTCAGCCACAGGGTAAATTTGAATTTTGTAGATTTTAGCCGAGTTTCATTTTGTACACCTAATATGTTCACTATGGGAGGTTTTTAGGCTGAAATCGCGTGAAGGCTTTTTGTTGGTTTTTCCCGTCGAAAAGTAATCGATTCGAAACGGCGATGTGATTTCATTATTCTCGCTCTCAAACTCCCATTGCTTCCTTAATCCTCCCTGTAAACACAGAAACCAGGGGAACATACACAATGCCTTACCCATCAAACGGATTTACCTTTAAAGCATTAATCGCCTTATCTATTCCCTCCACTTGAAACCAACCCTTTTTTCTCTCCCAAATTTTAGCCCTTAATGGATTTTGACCGCAGGCTAAATAAAAAAAAGAAGCTAAAATTTTTCGTTTTGTACAATAGCACTTATCTTGAAGGAAAATCATTTTCGAAACGTTTTCAAGGGCCTTTTAGCCCCTTTTCGCGAAATGAAATGACGTGAAACGACAAAGGGGAGCGGCCGCTTCTTTAATCGTGCCATTCAGAAAAGACGCTCGATTCTAACACGACTCATTGTTTCTTATTTAATTGCTCTCACTTTTCATTCCTCTCCTCTAAACAACTTTATTCAACGTCTCATCAGTTTAAAACCAGATCCGTTTTAAATCACTTGTTTCTCAAGGGTTGATTTCACTAATAAAGATGAGAAAGTCCCTCTCTACTAACGTTCCCTGTTTTACCTTAATCTTACCAATAAGAATACAATCTTGAGTGCTTCGTTTAGCTAACGAGTCTTTCAAAAGAATTGTTTTGTAAAGAATGAGATAAAAGTTGAAGAATCAAAATTGCAAAATCTCTGCCCTGATCAAACTCTAACAGAGGTTAACTCTTTGAGGTTATGAGCGGGAAACTAGAGAGAACTAAGTAGGGGGCGCTCGTGTTCCAGTTTTGAGACTACGAAAACTTTCAAGATTAATCAAAAGTTATTCACGTGTTGGGTTTCACTTCTAGTTATCCCAGGATTTTTTAAAGAAGGAAGTTAAAATGATACTCGCACAGACGGATTTTGGAAATCCGATTAGGGTTAAAATGAATAGAGAAAATCCCAGGTTAAAAGAAGACTTTTTAAAATAATTTTTGTTATTGTGGCTCCCGCCAGTGTTGGGCGTAATCGTAATCGCATTACGATTACGATTGTAATCGGAAGTTTCTTGATTAAGATTACAATTACATATCGTAATCGTATTCCGATTACGATTACAATCAATTCGTATTTTTTCTGCATTACGATTGTAATCGCATTTTTTTACGATTACAACCGTAATCGTATTTTTTTTCTGCGATTACAACCGTAATCGTATTTTTTTTCTGCGATTACAGTAATCGTATTTTTTTCTGCGATTACCGTAATCGTATTTTTTTCTGCGATAATCGCATTTTTTTTCAGCGATTACGGGCGTAATCGTTTTCGTTAGCGTTTACGGCTCGTATATGAATTAGTAAGTCATATACGAGCCGTAAACGCTAACGAAAATACGATTACGCCCGTAATCGCTGGAAAAAAATGCGATTACGATTGTAATCGCAGAAAAAAATACGATTATAATGGTAATCGCAGAAAAAAAATACAATTACGATTGTAATCGCAGAAAAAAAAACGATTACGAAAAAAAAATGCGATTACAATAATCGTAAAAAGCGATTGTAATCGTTAAAAAATGCGATTACAACCGTAATCGCATTGTATACGATTGTAATCGTAAACTTGCGATTACAATCGTAATCGTAATTGCGATTACGATTACGCCCAACACTGGCTCCCGCAGTTTTCTGAAGGCTTTTTGTTTTCCACCGAAATTGGCCACTGAGGCTGGACGAAATATGTCAAGGAAACATTATATACTTTCAGCTCGTAAAAGCGTATATTAACCACAGGGAGAAAAATTCAATATCAAGTCGGCTGAGCTTTTGGATTTCGTGGAGAGTGAGGGGGGCCAAATTGGATATCGTCTAATTTCGAGCGTCGGAATTGTCCAAATGCAAACAAAGGAAGTTCGTCAACAAATTCGTTTTTACGAGAGGGGTCCCCAAACTCAAAACCCTAAACACAAAATAGCCCGGCAATCTAATTATACTAAAATCAAGTCTTCACTCAAATTCGTTTGATCCACACGATTCCAGGCGAGAATTGAACAAAAAAAAATTATATTCAGACTCAATTTTCGCCCCGGTTAAGACTCGAGTAGAATCAATTAAAATGAGTAATTAAAGGGAGTGTTTCTCTCTGAGTTCTTGACTTGTCAGATCTGGTTATCCAATTTGCACGAAGTTAAGCCCACCCTACTTTTTTTTTCTTCTTTTCCGAATTAAAAACTTTTTTTCCCCTCACCAAAAACCTTCTTTTAATTGATCCAAATCATTTAAATCGTTTACAACCTACATCACAGCCCATACAACAATCCACCTACTCCAGAGAATAAAGAAAAGGTTCAAAAGTGAACGCCTACTGAAGATATTATGCTGCGGTACCTTCCCAAAATTAATTCCTGGCTTCGGGCCTACATCGACATCATCCCACGTAGCCCTCATCAATCAAAGCCATTTTGATCCACTAATTTTTTTTTGTTATATATTTAAAAGCAAAAAAGAATTTTACAAAAAAAGAAGCGAAAACGCCTGAGATAGACAATTTCATGGATCTTCCTTGTCACCTAAATAGGTCAAAAGCACTCCATTCTTGACATCCTTGAAAGTTCATATTAAAAAAATTCAAGGAGTAAAGAAGAATAAAAAATTCACAAGAATATTTTTTTTATAATCTCCCTTTACTTAACTTTTCAAATATTATTTGAAAACATCGTGTTTTTTCGGAAAACGTTTTAAAGGTTAAATGGGAAAATGGGAAAAAAAAGCTTTTGATTTGTGAGATGAAAAACTAGGAAACCTCTAAAAGAAATTTTTATACATTTTTTAGAAAGATTTTTTGTTTGACAAAGGGGGAAAAAAATATTTTTCTGAATTTTTGCTTTGTTTGAGAGTTTTCATGTCGGGTATCAGGGTTGAATATAGGGGATATACGTGCACGGAGCGAACTTCCGCTTTCCTCCCTTTATAAAGGAAGTCTCTCCCATACCACCACGAGTTTCCAGGGCGTGAATTCAAAAACAAATTTAATATGATTTTAAAGCCGGCGTATATTTCAAAGCGTTAAAGTTGGCAAAATTGAGTCATATCTTCAGAAAGGCGACGGAATTTTTCGGAATTAATCCCGGCGGGAAAAATAAAAAAAGGACAATAACGTTCGGCTTGAGAGTCCTTTTGTGTACTATCTCAGTTCCACACAAGTTGCCCTTTTCATCCCCATATCCTCGTTTATATAAAATAAATATCGATTGCACTTTTTCTAAGGTTCATTTTCGATAATAACTTTTAGAAATTCACAAAGTTTTATCTAAATAATGATACTTTCTGTTTGTTTTGAATTAAAACAAGAGTGGCAAAGAGTTCCTCGAAAAAGAAAGAAAAGTAGAAAATGAATAATGCAGAGGAGGGAAGAACCTACTTCGAACTCGAACCTTTTTTTTAGTTTATTTTTAAGGTGGAAACGAAGTGATTTACAAATAGGTAAGTTTGGATCCGGTTTTTTTTAGTCTCAGAGACAAGTAGTTCTAAAAGCTCAAATTTTATCTTAAAACCTAAATTTTCCCTCTCCCTGATAAATTGAAAGTACTGGTTTCAAGAGCTTCCAACGAAAACTTCCTTAAAAAGAAGTATCTATATAGGAGGGGGAAGTATAACGGAGGGGACGTAAACGTAGGGGGAAGTATATGGGAGGGGAAGTATAACGGAGTGGAAGTATGGGAGGGGAAGTATAACGGAGGGGGAAGTATATGGGGGAAGTATAACGGAGGGGAAGTATAACGGAGGGAAGTATTGGGGGAAGTATAACGGAGGGGGAAGTATGGGAGGGGAAGTATATGGAGGGGGAAGTATATGGGAGGGGAAGTATAAGGGAACGAAAGTATAACGGAAGGGGATTAAAGGAGGGAAAGTATAAAGGAGAATTTTCCGAGTTTGTTTTTTCGAAAAATTTTTAAAAGTTCTTTTTTTCGAAAATTTTTAAGTGTCAAGGTAGAAATAATGGGCTTTTGGCCCAGGGATGTGCCTCTCGTAATGGGTAGAAGTACGAAATTTCTCCCTACTAAAAATAATTAATAATTAAAAAGTGGCAATTTTTTTACACCAAAAATTCTTAAAAATATAAGGAGTAATTGGAGAAAATTTGGTGAAAATCGGACCAACGGTTCGGCCGCAGCGAATTTTTTAAAATTTTAAGTCATATCTCCGCCATTTTTTCGAAATTCAAAAATCACCCTCGTTAAATTCTTCTTCACCGGCTAAAGAATGTGTGACCATATTACCATATTAAAGCAAACGTCAAAGAAAAAAACGCTGCAGTATGAAGTGGTAAAACGGATTCTTAACCATGAGTTTTTTAAATTTTAATAGATCCTCATTAAGGATTTGAGATAGAAACCCTAAATACTAGGCTATAGTTTCAGGGGATATGAAAAGGAGCCCTTTTTTTCCGGGTATTTTTTTATTTCTTTCAATCGGAAAAAACCTTTTTAACGCGTTTTCAGACTTTTTTTTCTGTTTTTCTATTCACTAATCCAATTTGAAGCCATTCCCTTAGTTTTTCGATCGAGAAACCCGCATTTTTCTTTTTCTCCATTCCTCTCGAGCAATTTACGGGCTAGTGTACGACTCTGCTAAAGACCGTTTTAACGAAGATCAAGTTTCTCCATTTGTTCAGAATAGCCTAAACCGGCAAGACCGTTGAGACTTGAAGTTCAATATTTACGTTTTTAAACTTCCTTAAAGAAGTTATTGCGATACCCTCGACGTCGGGTTTTTGGGAAGGGTCTTCCAGACCCCGGAGGGTCAAATCGAATATTGATCTTTACCGATCTCAACTTTGTCTGTGGTGCCGGCCGGCCGTCCGGCCGTCCGTAGCATTTTTTTCCGGAACACTTTACGGCCACAGTTTTCATCCGATTTTCACCAAATTTTTACACAAATTTCTTTAGCCGGTGAAGAAGAATATGACGAGGGCGATTTTTGAATTTCGAAAAAATGGCGGAGATATGTCTGTTTCAAATTTTAAAAAATTCGCTGCGGCCGAACCGTTAATCCGATTTTCACCAAATTTTCACCAATTACTCCTTATATTTTTTAAGAATTTTTGGTGCAAAAAAATTGCCACTTTTTAATTACTATTTTATTAGTAGGGAGAAATTTCGTACTTCTACCCTTTACGAGAGGCACATCCCTAGGCCAAAGAGCCCATTATTTCTACCTTGACACTTAGAAATTTTTCGAAAAAAAGAACATAAAATTTTTCAAAAAAAAAAAAAAAAAAAAAGAAAAAGAAAGAAAAACCCGGAAAATTTTTCGAAAAAAAAATTTTTTTTTGACAAAAAAACTTACAACATTTTTCGAAAAAAAAAAAAAAGAAAAAAAGAAAAAGAAAAAAAAAGGAAAACCCGGAAAATTTTTTGAAAAAACTTTGAAAATTTTTTGAAAAAAAAATTTTTTTTTTGACAAAAAAAACTTACAACATTTTTTAAAAAAAAAAAGAACTTAGAAAATTTTTCGAAAAAAAGAACTTTGAAAATTTTTCGAAAAAAAAAAAAAAAAAAAAAAAAAAGGAAAACCCGGAAAATTTTTCGAAAAAACTTTGAAAATTTTTTTTTTTTTCGGACAAAAAAACTTAGAACATTTCCAAAAAAAAAAAGAACTTAGAAATTTTTCGAAAAAAAGAACTTAAAATTTTTCGAAAAAAAAAAAAAAAAAAATGCCCGAAAAATTTTTTGAAAAAACTAACTTGGAAAATTCTCCTTTATACTTTCCCTCCCTACTACATCCCCTTCCTTTATACTTTCGTTCCCTTATACTTCCCCCTCCATTATACTTCCCCCTCTGTATACTTTCCCCTTCCTTATACTTTCCCCTCCGTTATACTTTCCCCTCCGTTATACTTTCCCTCCGTTATACTTTCCCCTCCGTTATACTTCCCAGTTCGTTATACTTCCCCCTCCGTTATACTTCCCCTCCCATATTATACTTCCTACTCCGTTATACTTCCCCTCCCACATACTTCCCACTCCGTTATACTTCTCCTCCCATATACTTCCCCCTCCTATATAGATACTTCTCTTTAAGGAAGTTCCCGTCGGGGCCAGCTCCAGACTAGTACTTTGTGTTAATGTAAAAACCGTGGTAAAAGTTTATGTAAAATCGGTTATTGTGTAGATAGAAAACATATTACAGTCGACGAGACACAAACCGAAATGGAATTTGGACGGGCTTAACGTCTTAACATTCCCACCAGGTAAGAAGGATGAAATCCTGAATCTATAAACGAGCCCCTTACCATGTAATCCTCCACCATTTCCATACGCTATTACCGTCGCTTGGCAAGATTCCAGATCAATGTTATCCCTCCTTCCGTAAGTGGAAACGTATGCTAATGAGTTTCAGTTGTAAATTTAAATGAACTCTTTAATTTATTAAATTTTTCTTTTAAAGAATTTTTTTTTTATATTTTGATTAATGGCCTAAAAAGAGCTTTTATAATGACATCTTTCCGCGAGGCGGGGTTATTGATTCAATTAAAACCATTAGCTTTTTATTCCCCCTTTTTCTTATTTTTTCTCTTTAATTGACTCTTTAAGAAAGCAATTTGTTTAATGGCAGATAGATAAAAATATTTTCAACATTTTATTTAAATAATTTATGAGAGAAAAGTGAACAAAATCGAAATTTAAATTAAAACTTTCTATTTCCCTAATGATTTTCAAAATGTTAGGACTGTTAATTTACCTATTTTATATTTTAAATTGAAAATCTGAAATGTGCCTTTATGAGATTTCTTAATAAAGGGGAAGTTATTTTGTTGAGAGTATTGATCGGAAAATGTTTCATTTTAAACGTAATCAATTGAATTTACGGTAGGATTGAGCTTGAAGGATAAGTTTTGTTTATATACATTACATCGTAGTGCCTTTATACTTATTTGTATGGTTCCCTGGAACAGGATTAGCCCGTGCAAACACTCCCTTCCGCCAAATATTTGCGCCCGAACCCTCCCATAGCCAGGCCACCTTTTGGTCTTATCTCTCTTATCCAACAAGGGTATTTATGTATGCCTCTGTTTTTTAGTTAATTGATTCTTTTAAAAACTCAATAAAATGTAGGAAAAAAATGAAAATATAGGACTTTTTACTATTAGGTGTACAAAATGAAACTCGGCTAAAATCTACAAAATTCAAATTTACCCTGTGTCACCTAATAAATAAAAATTGTAGGAAATTTAATTCTCTATAAAGTACTTAATTATTTTTTTCTAGGATGCACCATTTTCGGAAAATAATTTTTTTTTAAATAATTTATCTTGAAAACAGTGCGTCCTAGAGAAAAAATGAATAAATAAAATTAAAGAGAATTAAATTTCCAACTTTTATTTAGTGCATTTTTTCAATATCTAACGGTTTACGATTTACAAGCCTTTAAAAATTAACCTTCTTAATGGTTATACTTCAATAACCTTCTTACACGGAGAAGGTCAACTTTTGTGTGTACAAAGGAAACTCGGCTAAAATCTACAAAATTCAAATTTACCCTGTGGCTGAGTTTCATTTTGTACACCTAATATTTCATGTTTTTTTATCTGATAAAAGAAATTGGTTTTAAGGATAAACGGCATTAGGAGTGGCTTGAGTGCAGAAAAACCCTTTTGCCTTATGTCCAGGGGATTTTTTTCCTTTAGAAAAGCTTCCGCCATGTTAAGTTACAAGTTGGCTTACAAGATATTGGTCCGGGGCACAACTTTATTATTGGTCTCGCCCATCTGTGACCCTTTGTTGCCCTACAACTTTAATAAAACAATACATTTTTGTTCAATTTTTCAAAGAAACAAAATAATAGGTTTATTTACGTCAGTCAGAGTTCCGAGTTTTCCTGGAATACCGCGCGGCCCTTTCTGCGGGGGGTGTGGGCACGAGGTGATAAAGCACCGAAGTGTTCACGGCTTAATATGAAATATCTCTGAGGGCTTCGCCCGGAATTAGGGTGGAATTTTATTTGAGGGGAAGAAGAGGGATATAGAGGTCGGCTTAGGTATGTTCCGCCCTTGCGAAAAGCCCTTCCCTTCGTCCCTCATCTCTCGGCTTTTCCTCCGACAATAACTCTTATATAAAACACAGAAAAGAACCGTCCATTAAAAAAAAAAAATTTATTCATAAAAATAAATGCAAACATTGATTTTTTATTGCAAAATTTATTTAAATTTTAGGTTTTTATTTTATTTCATATCTACAAGAGCGTGAATTTAAACGTTTTCAAAATATTTCATAGTTTTTAACTTCCTTAAAGAAGTTATTGTGATACCCTCCACGTCGGGTTTTTGGGGAGGTGTCTTCCAGACCCGTAGGATAAATTCGAATATGGGTCTACACCGATCTCAAGTTTGTCTGTGGTTCCGGCCGGCCGTACATTTTTTCCGGAACACTTTACGGCCACAGTTTTCAACCGATTTTCACCAAATTTTCACCATATTACCAACAGAAAACGCGTAGTTCACGATTTGGCCAACAGGTAATGCATTGATTCCAATGAGAAACCGTATTTTGGCTCTCCTGAAAACCTAGGAAAAATGACTTATCCGGTGTTAGAACTAACGCGACGATTAAACTGTATTTTCAAGCCAAATAATTAAAAAGAAAAATTTTGAAAAACAAACAATTTTCTAGTGAAATATGAGCAAAACTTCAAAGAAAAAACACCGCCATAGTGGTATGAAGGACCCTTAATGCATACTTATTATAATAACTTATCTTTTAATGTTAGTAAGAACCCAACACCTTTAAAATTAAGGTTAGTTTAATGAATCCCATGGAGGGGAAAAAAATATACCTTTCGCGGTTTTAAGCTCAGAAGAAAATAAACCTGTAAAAAAATAAAAAATAAAATAAAATAAACAAAAAAATAAATAAAAAGAAGAAAAAGAAAACAAAAAGAAAACGGAACTTAAAATAAAATATTAAATCTTATAGGTGGTAGGAATGGGAGAGAGAGAAAAAAAAAGTTGTAATGTGTCCCTTTTTCAATTTGATGGCTTAGTATGTCACTGGTAAGAGCAATTTATACTGTCCTTTTCAGATCTCTTATTACTTTGGAAACAACTCCATCTCAGAAATGTAATCTCCTACGTCGAAAAGTTTACCTCTCTATTAACAAATAAAAAATTCCATGACATGTTGTAAAAGTCCCGGTTTTTAAAAGAGTCAAAAACGTCTGAATTTAACTTTGAGTAGAGAAAACTTTTTTTTTAGCAGGAACATCTAAGTAGTACAAAAGAACGTGGATTTTGTAATTAAACGTGGAAGCACATGGTTGATTAAGGCCAAGAATGAGTGAAGATCAAAAGGAAAGGGAGATTTTAATCAGGGGCGAAAATCGAGATGGTCTACACGCCCGAAAACCCCTTTTCATCAACCTACCTTTTGGCGTCTTGGCAAAACACAAGAAATGTGATTTTAAAATGAGTCACAGTTTTTTAAATTTTGAAAAAAAAAATTTTTCCTCTTGTCCACTTAAATGAGTGCTCTCTGAAAAAGAGAGATATCACCGGATTTGAAAAAAAGGGAAATGTGAGTGCAGGACCTCATTTAGGAAAAAAGCTTTGCAGCCCCAACCTATTATCATACACTCTCTCTCATTTTTTATCCTGAATATGCACACAAAAAAAAGTTTATTTTCATAAAATGTTCAACAAATTATTTATATTTAGGATGTGTGGAAATGAGGGATTTTAACGTCAAGCATCAAAGACAGAAGTTATCAGGGAGGATGAACGGGAAAGCTTCATGTATCAAAACGTCCCAGTTTAATTAGACTGCATTAGTAAAGACACCCCTAATACACATTAATAACGGTCGAAAACCTGACCAGAAATTCATCAATTAGCGGGGGCGAAAGGGGAATATTTGGCCGAATCGCAGAATCGGAGGTGGAAAGATCGAAACGTCAAGGGTGATACCCAATTAGAACTTCGGTAATCGATCTATTGGAAGTTTTATATTAGGTGTACAAAATGAAACTCAGCCACAGGGTAAATTTGAATTTTGTAGATTTTAGCCGAATTTTGTACACCTAGTAGTTCATTTTTTCAAAATTTTAAACATTTTAGGCGTTAAGTCCATCAAAAGTTGACCTTCTCCGTGTAAGAAGGTTATTGAAGTATAACCATTAAGAAGGTTAATTTTTAAAGGCTTGTAAATCGTAAACCGTTACAGATATTGAAAAAATGCACTAAATAAAATCTGTTGGAAATTTAATTCTCTTTAATTTTTATTCTATTCATTTTTTCTCTCTACTGTTTTCAAGATAAATTTATTTTAAAAAAATTATTTTCCGAAAATGGTGCATCCTAGAAAAAAATAATTAAGTGCAAATTTATAGAGAAAGTTTTATTTATTAGGTGTACAAAATGAAACTCAGCCACAGGGTAAATTTGAATTTTGTAGATTTTAGCCGAGTTTCATTTTGTACACTATACTCAAAATAGTTTATGCATTGAAAATTTGTTTTCAGCCTTTTTGAAGAAAAAGACTCCAAAATGTTGAGATTTTCTTGTTTTTTAGGTTTCCTGGTGACCAAAATGAAGTTCCTGCTTTTGAAGACGCTGGATCTGTTTATTATATAAGTTACTGCAGGGCTAAAACTAAGTTGTGACACTTTGTTAATCTAATTAGAACTTGCCCCTGTCAAGGGGTTATAAATCAAACAAGATGTCCTTTCATAAGTTCTGCTCTCCTACAGATGATCATAACCCTTTTGTGTTAACTATAAAAGGATTTCTCACAAAGAAAAAAAGATGTTAAAAAATCGTTTATTCCAATGGGTTTCTCGTAAAACGCGAAAATAATAAACATTTAAAACTTGTTTGGAGAAGGGAAAGACAAATGAAATCCACGGGAAAAGGAAAGGCTTTAAGCATCCGAGGATCTCATCTTTAAAACATCGCCTTATCGCCCTCCCCGTCGAGTTTTACTCGAGCCTTAACCCAGGTTTGCAATTGTATCAAAAGCCCCGACGATATATTTATTTATAAGAAAAGGGTAATTGATTGGCGCTTAGGTCAATATACACGAGAAGGGAGAAAAAGAAAAACCTCGGGCTTCCCCATGGATCTTTCATGAACCTCTTATCTACCCCTGGAAGATTTATTTTTCAAACACATCTTACACTCGGACGACTTTTATCGTTTTGAAACTCAACCGAGGGTCGATAAAACAAACCTAAAATGGTCGTGGAACATGAAAAGGAATAAATCAACGATATTCTTCGTCCCTAATGTTCAATTCGCATGTCAATCATCCAAATCATGCATTACTTACGGATTCCTCAACTCAACGATTTCTTACCTGAAAAAAAGAAATTGTATAAATTTTTTAACAAATTAAGAGATTTCAATCCCCTAAGGATTTAAAATAAACATTCCATGAAAAAAAAATTTTGGCCATCCGTAAGAAAGTAAATTAAAAAGGATGCCTTAGGGATATTAAAGCGTTCATAAAGCTTCATCCTCCCCCGCCTATTCCAAACCACCAAAGAGGATAAAAAAAGTGTCGTATTTATAAATGAGAAGGGCATAATTCCGAGAAACTCTGTTTCCTTATCAAATAAATATTTCACTAAAATGATGGGCAAACATTGTCTTTTCAAAAGTTTGGCGCTTCTAAATCTTGAATATTTTATTCGATCATCTGGAAATTCCCAGAGAGAAAAATATTAAATAAATAAATAGAAATGGGGGGTCGATGTTTCTTCCTACCTTCCCGCTTTATCGATAATGCCATATATTAGGTGTAAAAATGAAACTCAGCCACAGGTAAATTTGAATTTTGTAGATTTTAGCCGAGTTTCATTTTGTACACCTAGTAGTTCATTTTTTCAAAATTTTGAACATTTTAGGCGTTAAAGTCCATCAAAAGTTGACCTTCTCCGTGTAAGAGGTTATTGAAGTATAACCATTAAGAAGGTTAATTTTTAAAGGCTTGTAAATCGTAAACCGTTACAGATATTGAAAAAATGCACTAAATAAAATCAGTTGGAAATTCAATTCTCTTTAATTTTTATTCTATTCATTTTTTCTCTAGGACGCACTGTTTTCAAGATAAATTTTTTAAAAAAAATTATTTTCCGAAAATGGTGCATCCTAGAAAAAAATAATTAAGTACAAATTTATAGAAATTAAATTTCCTACAATTTTTATTTATTAGGTGTACAAAATAAACTCAGCCACAGGGTAAATTTGAATTTTGTAGATTTTAGCCGAGTTTCATTTTGTACACCTAATAGTAAAAGTCAACGGAAATGGAAGAGAAAAAAAAAAAACAAGGGGAGTAGACAAAAATCGTGGAATTGTTATTATTTATTCATTCTCTCTCACATTCTTTTTTCCAATATGAAAATTGGTGTTTTAACGAAAACACGTCATACAATAAAATGTTACTACAAAATGAAACTATGATTGAGTTTTTTCTCTCTTTTAGATTTGTTTTTTGATATTTCCAACATGTGTTTCGTTTGTAATAAAGGATTTTACAGTGCAATATAATGACAAAACGGTTATGGGGAGAAAAGACATAACGATAGCGCTACGAAATTATTTGACCACAAACGGATATAAAAAATATTACAGCTTCTTTTTAACCTTAGATAAAAACGTATTGTTTATTGTTTTTACGTTTTATGTTTAAAGGTCCGATAACGATGACCCCTTTTAGGGTTTATTTGCATAATTATAAAATAGGGATGGTTTACGAGAGTTATGAGTGGTGTAAGAGGGTGTAGACTAGGGGCAGTTCACAACTTCTAAACAGTAAAAGCTTGAGATTGGAAGGAGGTCCTAGGTTTTAGTGTCCCCGGGGAACTTTTACTGCCCTCGGAAAACCTATTCAGCATTTACACGGTTTAATAGCGTTAGCTTCGAATTGGATGCTCGAGAAATAAATTCGAGAGGCGACCCTTTTTCGATTCTCCAACGGCTATTGAACGCCTATATTTTATATTCTTATCCAATCTAATCAGAATAAATCGTACAATACGATTCCAATTTGTTTGTAACGCTTAATTCAGTGAAAAACGTAAAATGTGAGCACAAATTATTGTTCAGAAGTTTACGAGAATATCCCCCCTAAAATAGTCTAAATTTTCCGATATTCCTCACTATTTTCGCACCAATTTTCCCGATATTCTCGTCCCTCCATCTTTTCTCCTTTATCATCCCCACTGTTTTCTTAGTCTTTCTTCTTCTTCCAGCCACCCAACATCAAGTTCAGTTACCAAAAATTCATCCAAAAGTTCATCAGGGAGGCCTCTCCAAAACCACCCTCGTGCCTGTTTCATGGCTTTTCAGGCTTCACCAGGCCAAAAATTTCTCCCCGGCGGGGAATCGAACCCCGGTCTCCCGCGTGACAGGCGGGGATACTGACCACTATACTACCGAGGACTTATAGTTTTGCCCCGTAAGACGAGTTCAGAGGAATTTTCCCGTCTCCCATTTTTCACTCCCTTTTGATCATTTCCCTTTTTCTTAATTTTCCCAATACTTTCCCAATACTCTCCAAGTTCCTAAACCCAAGAAATAAGAAACCGACAAAGAAATTTTTTCCTCTTAACATTTTAAATTGCTTTGTTTAAAATTAATTAAAACTACTTGAATGATAAACCTTTCTAAGAATTTTTTTTAATTTAAAAATTTTTGCATGAAAAATTTCTTCATTTAAAAAAAATTTTAATTTAAAATCATGTTGCAGAAAAAAATTAAACATCCATGATGGAGTCTCCTGTGAAAACGTTTTCCTAATTTGTAACCCATCTACATATTATAATTTGAGTAGTGCCTTTAGCCTAAGGGATAATTTTCATCGTATACGTAGAATTGCCCTCCGACCTTACCCCGAACCACATGGACGATAACCGAGAGGAAATTAAACGGGCGTAAATTTAAAACAGGTAAGCATTATCGGTAGGCCGTATTTTATGGGTGAATTTACGTTTGCGGTTTTCACTCCGTTAGCTTTCACTGCTTACGACATGGGGATTTAAACAAGACAGTAAACATATCGGTATTAAATGTTTATATAAAATGATTAATTTTACGTCCGGTACAGAAAAAATGTGGAATATTTTCCCCCATCTCAATTAAAAATATTATTAAAAAATATATTTTTTACATACTGGGTTGCCAATCAAATATTCTGTTTCCATATCACTCTTTTTGAGCGTTGACTTGTATCATATTTAATTTAAATAATTTCTTTTTTGCTTTGCTCTTTGAATTAGAAACGCTTTTAAATTTATTGAAATAAAATTTAATTGAGGTTTCGGGATAGTGTCGGCCATATTTGTAACGAGGTTGGGGGTCTTCGGTGGATGATGGATATTGAATTGAACTCTATTGAGTGACTAAATCTCGTCAGAAAGTATTCACGTCCTAAAGTATTCTCGTCCGAAAAGGAAAAATATAAACTGTATTCTCGTCCAAAGTATTCTCGTCCTACAGTTAACGCCCAAAATCATCCACTTGTCCAAATGTCTTCTCGTCCTAATGTCATCTCGTCCTAAAAAGGGGCGCAGCCTGTTAGGACGAGAATACAGTTTATATTTTTTCTTTTTCTATTATTTTTAGGACGAGAATACTATAGGATGAGAATACTTTCGGACGAAATGATTTCTATTTTATTAAAGTATAATATTTAAAAAATTGTATAAAAATTGAAATCTACTTGTCCGAATGTCTTCTCGTCCTAATGTCATCTCGTCCTAAAAAGGGCGTAACCTGTTAGGACGAGAATACAGTTTATATTTTTTCTTTTTCTATTATTTTTAGGACGAGAATACTATAGGATGAGAATACTTTCGGACGAGATGATTTCTATTTTATTAAAGTATAATATTTAAAAAATTGTATAAAAATTGAAATCTACTTGTCCGAATGTCTTCTCGTCCTAATGACATCTCGTCCTAAAAAGGGGCGAAGCCTGTTAGGACGAGAATACAGTTTATATTTTTTCTTTTTCTATTATTTTAGGACGAGAATACTTTAGGATGAGAATACTTTCGGACGAGATGATTTCTATTTTATTAAAGTATAATATTTAAAAAATTGTATAAAAATTGAAATCCACTAGTCCGAATGTCTTCTCGTCCTAATGTCATCTCGTCCTAAAAAGGGGCGAAGCCTGTTAGGACGAGAATATAGTTTATATTTTTTTTTCTATTATTTTTAGGACGAGAATACTTTAGGATGAGAATACTTTCGGACGAGATGATTTCTATTTTATTAAAGTATAATATTTAAAAAATGTATAAGAATTGTAATCCACTAGTCCGAATGTCTTCTCGTCCTAATGTCATCTCGTCCTAAAAGGGGGCGAAGCCTGTTAGGACGAGAATACAGTTTATATTTTTTCTTTTTCTATTATTTTTAGGACGAGAATACTTTAGGATGAGAATACTTTCGAACGAGATGATTTCTATTTTATTAAAGTATAATATTTAAAAAAATGTATAAGAATTGTAATCCACTAGTCCGAATGTCTTCTCGTCCTAATGTCATCTCGTCCTAAAAGGGGGCGAAGCCTGTTAGGACGAGAATACAGTTTATATTTTTCTTTTTCTATTATTTTTAGGACGAGAATACTTTAGGATGAGAATACTTTCGAACGAGATGATTTCTATTTTTTAAAGTATAAAATTTAAAAAATGTATAAGAATTGTAATCCACTAGTCCGAATGTCTTCTCGTCCTAATGTCATCTCGTCCTAAAAAGGGGCGAAGCCTGTTAGGACGAGAATACAGTTTATATTTTTTCTTTTTCTATTATTTTTGGACGAGAATACTTTAGGATGAGAATACATTCGGACGAGATGATTTCTATTTTATTAAAGTATAATATTTAAAAAATTGTATAAGAATTGAAATCCACTAGTCCGAATGTCTTCTCGTCCTAATGTCATCTCGGCCTAAAAAGGGGCGTAGCCTGTTAGGACGAGAATACAGTTTATATTTTTCTATTTCTATTATTTTTAGGACGAGAATACTTTAGGATGAGAATACTTTCGGACGAGATGATTTCTATTTTATTAAAGTATAATATTTAAAAAATTTTATACAAATTGAAATCCACTAGTCCGAATGTCATCTCGTCCTAATGTCATCTCGTCCTAAAAAGGGGCGTAGCCTGTTAGGACGAGAATACAGTTTATATTTTTTTTTTTCTATTATTTTTAGGACGAGAATTCTTTAGGATGAGTATGCTTTCGGACGAGATGCGTGCCCCAACTCTATTATTATGAACATTATTGTTTATTGCTTTAGGTGGACGTACGTAAACATGTTACTTTTATATCTAACTGTTCACTATCGAACCTTACTCAAACTTTTTATTGTTTCACCAAGGCGGGGGAACAATCCCCACCCTTTTCTGTGTGGGAAAGTAATACCGCTACATTTTTATAATCAAAGTCCTCAGTTTCCGTGGTGTCAGATGCGGGATTTGATAAGCATTTTACATTGTCGATATATAAAAAGAATAAATCCTTCCTGATCCAATGAAAAAGCTCTTTTCAAGCTCTCTATTATCCTTTAAGGCTGAAGGAGCCATATAAATAAACGATAAACGATGAAGGCGAACTATTAGGTCACTATTTGTTATAAATAGAGTGAATTTATCAAAAGGGATGGTAGGGTGTGCGGTTCTCTTTAGAGGAAGAGGCGGGTCCGGAGGGTCAGAGCTGAGTGGTATCGGTATTGGTCTAGAGGCAATGTATTCTTGTCTAGGGAGCACCTACTCTCGGCCCCCGTTACCCAAACCCACAAAACCCTGTCCCGACTAATATCCACCCTGCTTCGTCCAATTTGTTTTAGGGCTATTTCTCAGCTTTTAAAAAAGTTCAAATTTTTTAACGGTAAACGACTATTTGATTAACTTTTAGAGATGATTTTAAGTGAGTTCTCAACGGCTTTATTTTATTTACTGACTTGTCCATTAGTTTTACACAAAAGCGAACAAATTCTATCCGGGAGTGGGGAGGCTTTTTCAATTTTCATTGGGAGTGGCCGACAAGTTTGTTTGTAGACCTCACCCCGGACGGGTCGCACCATTAAATCGTCCTGTTTGAAAAGTAAACCGGGAGAAAAACTCGTGAAAGTAAAATAATATAAAACCTTTGTCGAACAATTTGATTTTTTTTCACCCTTTGATTCTGTTACCTCAATAATTAATTTTAAATTTTTAATCAATTTTTTTTCTCTCTCTCTGAAAAGTGTGATAGAAAAAAAAATAAAAAGAGTTCATCTAACAAATCCAATTATAAGAAAGTTGTAATATCCATTTTAGACTAAAGCCTAATTACTTTTAATGGAAAGATAAAATGTCATTTAAAAAGTTTATTTAGAACTGTGGATCCATTAACGCCTCTATTTTAAAGGACACAAAAGCTGAGACTTTTTCCTAATAAAAAGTTTATAAAAATTTAGGTGATTTATAGCATCTGAGTGGACAAGATAAAACAAAATTTAAAAAATAAAATTTCTGCTTTTTGACCCGATGGGTTCTGCAAATCAAGGGTAGGTATCACAGGAACTGTGAGAAATTTATTATTTCATACCATTTTTATTTTAAATCAGATATCCTGGAATGATTATATTAGGTGTACAAAATGAAACTCGGCTAAAATCTACAAAATTCAATTAATTAATTTAATTCTCTATAAATTTGCACTTAATTATTTTTTCTAGGATGAACCATTTTCGGAAAATAATTTTTTTTAAATAAATTTATCTTGAAAACAGTGCGTCCTAGCGAAAAAATGAATAGAATAAAAATTAAAGAGAATTAAATTTCAACAGATTTTATTTAGTGCATTGTTTCAATATCTGTAACGGTTTACGATTTACAAGCCTTTAAAAAAAATAACCTTCTTAATGGTTATACTTCAATAACCTTCTTACACGGAAAGGTAAACTTTTGATGGACTTTAACGCCTAAAATGTTTAAAACTTTGAAAAAATGAACTACTAGGTGTACAAAATGAAACTCGGCTAAAATCTACAAAATTCAAATTTACCCTGTGGCAGAGTTTCATTTTGTACACCTAAATTTTATAATGTATATATAAATCCTTTACGCCTACACATTTGCATAAAAAATGTATTTAAAAATAAATCAATAAATACTTATACGTCCTCCAAATTCTCCACCCACGGAATAATTCCGAAAAGTATTACGCTTTAAACAATTTCTCCCCTTTTTCTAAAAAATCGTATTAATAAAAAAAAAGTGGTTTAAAATATTATATAAATTGTGTAATAAAATTCACGGTTTCGTCCCTTTTTATCCATGTCATACTTTATGCTCGGTAATAAAAATTTAATGTGGGATTAAGCCAAAAAAAATTTTATTCCTCAAGTCTTTTTTTATACTCACGGTTCGTTTTGAATTTTTAAATCCACGGTTTTTTCAAACCCCTTCGTAAAGCTGTCATTCGCGGGGATGAAACTAAATGTATTTTTATTTATGGGGGTTGTTCCTTTTCTTTTTTAGGGTGTTTTATCAATAACATTTTTACAGGTCAACAGTTTATAACGTTTTGAAAGAGAAAGATTTTCTTTATGGGAGGTAAATAAAAAGATAAATTTTTAAATAAAAAATATAAACAATTTCGTTGTAAAGAACTTCGATTCAATCAAGAAAAAGGCCAAAAGTTACCAATAAAATATAAGCATTCTACCTTTACTGTTGGACTCCATATTTCATCGAAACCTTCCGCTCATACAGATGCGTTTTTTTTACCTTTTATCCGACTTACGATTTTTTATATTTTCTATTCGAACTGTTAACTCTCGGAGCACTGGCGTAGAAGCGGAAGGAAACGTGCAGGAGATTATAATACGACTTGGAATTTTCCTTTTGCGCCCCGCAGGGGGGTTGAAAAAGCCGTCAGAAAAAAGAGAAAAGTAGAGCTGAATGTCAGCCTTTTTGAAATCTATCATCCGAGAAGACACAAACGGGGCCGTCTCTATTTCGCGTGTGGCTCGATATCTCCGCTTCCCTTTTTTTTCGTTCGACCCCTCGGGTAAAAAACGTTTATTTCGGATGTTATAAACATCTACTTATCGTTTTAAATCTAAAAGTGAGAGGGGAAAAAAAGATTTAGTTTCTGGCACATTCTTATCTAAGTATTTGGCTCAGTTTCAAATAAAAAATCGAGAAGAAGAATTTTCCCCTAATCCAAATGCCATTTAAAACAGAAGAATATGGCTTCATTTGGCTTTCGCCAAAAATCAATCATTAATTTTTCAAACTAAAGTTAAAAAAAAAATTTTTTTTAAACAATATAAATAAAAGAGAAAAGAGATTTTCCCACTGTATTTGAAGGATAAACTCAAAGTGAGCCTGAGTCAAAAATTATTAATTATAACTTCTACCTACTACTTCTACTACGGTATAAAAAATGGGAAGTACCTACTTGATAAAAAATATTTTTTATTTTTTCCAGAAAAGTAGGTTTAAAAAAAAAGTTTCAAGAGTGGTGGCCGAATGTCGAGAACTGTTCGGGCGAGAACTAAGAGGGACCAACTATAACTAGGTCAACCTCGAAAATCCAGGAGAGTTGAACTCCTACAGAGACAACCGCGGTATAGAAGGGTCGCAGAATTTGGCGCGTCGTTTGACGCATGCGTATTTCTAAATGCAAAAAAAAAGTATAAAAATAACAAAAAAAAGTTCATTTCTACGCTTACCCATAATATTCATTTTAAATTATTTTTGTTTTGATTTGTGTCGATTGAACTCGGGTTTTTCTATGATGACATAGAACGCGGTGGAAGTCGGGGACGGGACTGGCGGCGAAAAGGGGGCGGGAAAACGAGAAGCCACCGCCGCCCCACTACCCCCCTTTTTCCTACCGATGCCTGTGGCCACTCTAGAGGCCCCCTCGACTTCCAACCCCCCTTTACTATGCGCCAGTACATGCGCCAACTCAAAGAAGAAAACCGGCTTCCCCCTCTCGCATATTAATCTTACCTCACAATTAAAGACACGCACTCGAATCGATACTATTTTCTGCCCCCTTAATTTGCTAAAAAAAAAATTTTTTTTGAAAGATCCGAACCCCTCCCTCAAAAAACGTTGAAAATTTGACCAATTGAGGCGCTCCGGGTACGAAGGGCGAACTCGACAAAACGTAGTTTCGAGATATTCGCATTTTAAAGTTTTCTGTTAAGGGCAAACTCGACAGAAAAGTCACTCTCTGGAATTTTCGTGGCGAGATTTTAGATTTTATAGAATCATAGAGGAAAGGGTTTTTTAAAATTTTCGAATATTTTTACGTTATTAATTCACAAAATGTATAATATATTTTTATTTCGTGGCGGTGAGCTGTTCCAAGAGGAGTGGGGCTCCCGGAAAAGGAGTGGGGTAGTGGACTAGGATACGAGTTCGCCCTTCGTACCCGCTCGGATATCGCAGTTAGAGCTTTGCCGCATATCGGTTTTTACGTATTTTAAGGGGAAAAAGGGCAAACTCAATATAAAAATTACATGGGTGTATTCTTCAAAAGGTCTAGAATCTGAAAATGAAAAAAAAAAAAATTTGTCCGATGTCGAGTTCGCCCTTCGTACCCGGAGCGCCTCAATTTTAATTTGAAGGTTTCAATTCACCGTCATCAATCCCGGATGTCACTTTTCGACGAATTTATCGCGGTCGGAAACCCGTAAAACCGATAATTTTCCTCATGGAGGTTGGTTTGATGCAAAATATCCAATTTGCTATGATAATGCGCTGGTAGTACACCCGGAAAATGAGAAACACATCGGATTTCAAATTCCAAGCAAACTAATAAAATCCGAAGTTTATTAATTTCGTATAAATTATTATATTGTGGATGAATTTGTCTCAAGATAGGGTTTCGTGATCAGAGGGCCCTAATGGACGGATGATGTCACAGGTTCAATCAAGAAGTGCGGGGAAGAGGGTTCCATTAGAGCTGACCGCCTCGAGTTGCCGCCAGACCGAGGACTTAACTAAATTTGCCCCCGGGACGAGAGTTGACGCCTCCCCCCGACACACTATAAAAGACCCCCTTCTAACCACCTTTCATGAAGAGCTTGGCAAACTTGAGCAACTTAGCGCTCTTCGAAATCCCATTTTGAACCCTTGCCAACGTCTACGAAAAGAAATCGATACGAGATTTCACCACTAAACAAATGTTACTCTGATTAACGAAAAACCTTTTTCCCCATTTCTGATGACACCAAAAATGAACGTCAGAAACGATTTCTAACTCAATTTTCCCTCCACGTGACTTCATGGGCTACAATGGCTGGAAATTCTCGCATTAGCGGGAAAAGTAGGGAGGGACTCTGCTGTATGATACTGAGTTGATTTAGCTTCAGGATCCGGAAGAGTATACGTGACTGACGTACTTAAACGATGCTCTTGATCTCCCAAGAATAAAAGCCAGACAACCTTCCTTTTTTAACGAAAAAACATCGATATCATTAAGAACAACTAAAATATCAAAACAATTAAATCCCTCGATTTTATCGTCTAAAATTACTATTTTATTTTTAATTAAATAATAATTTACAACTTTGAAACGGTGCTTATTACTCACATAATTGAAATTTTAATTATATTATGAAAATACATACAAAAATATCATATTTCAATGGCTAAATTAATATTTACGCTGGGACGACGAACGATGATACTGTAGAATCATAACTTTTTGAATTATTAATTGTTCTTTAGATTGGCGTTTTGATAATAAACACAATAAAAGAGGGATATGAAGAATTAAGATGTTTTTAATGATAATTGTAGCGTTCGTTTAATTGAGGCGCTCCGAATACGAAGGGCGAACTCGACAAAACGTAGTTTCGAGATATTCGCATTTTAAAGTTTTCTGTTAAGGGCGAACTCGACAGAAAAGTCACTCTCTGGAATTTTCGTGGCGAGATTTTAGAATCATCATAGAATCATCATAGAATCATAGAGAAAAGGGTTTTTTATAAATCACCAAATCTCGAAAAGAAAAAAAAATTAAATAAAAAAGGTTGAGAGTAGAGCTTTGCTGCATATCGGTTTTTACGTATTTTAAAGGGGAAAAAAGGGGAAACTCAATATAAAAATTACATGGGTGTATTCTTCAAAAGGTCTAGAATCTGAAAATGAAAAAAGAAAAAAAATTTGTCCGATGTCGAGTTCGCCCTTCGTATTCGGAGCGCCTCAATTTAATTCTTTATAAATTTGTACTCAATTATTTTTTTTCTAGGAAGCACCATTTTCGGAAAATAATTTTTTTTTAAAATAAATTTAGGATCTTGAAAACAGTGCGACCTACAGAAAAAATGAATAGAATAAAATTAAAGGAAATTAAATTTCCAACAGACCTTATTTAGTGCATTTTTTCAATATCTGTAACGGTTTACGATTTAGAAGCCTTTAAAAATTAACCTTCTTAATGGTTATACTGCAATAACCTTACACGGAGAAGGTCTACTTTTAATGGACTTTAACGCCTAAAATGTTTAAAATTTTGAAAAAATGAACTACTTGTACAAAATGAAACTCGGCTAAAATCTACAAAATTCAAATTTACCCTGTGGCTGAGTTTCATTTTGTACACCTAATACAATGGACTAAGTAATATAAGAAGAAAATGCGACATCAGGATGGGTAGTTCTGCGAAATGCTCTTTGGCCATTCTGTTAAATTACTGTTGTAAAAAAGAAATAAAGTAAAAAAGTTTTAAAAATATCGTTAGGTTGAAAGAGCACAAAAGAGCCTTTTAGATGACAAAAACAAAATAGGTGAAGCCACGTAGAAAAGTTAGAAGTCTTTGGGCTCTCTCTTCTGCATGCCTGCATCAATTCAACCTTTGACATTCCCCTTCACAAGTTTAACTAAAATTTAGTAAATAATTAAAAATGTTTGTTTTTGATTCAACCCCTCGGGGGTGAAAAAAATGAAGGGAAAAAAAAAAAGGATTTCTCAAAAATGTGAAATGGGATAGAGGCACTCTCATTGTTAGTCCGGAGAGTAGGGCGGGTTAAATTGCACGTCTTTTCACGTTTGAAAACCCCACGACCCCCCGCTCTTTCCGGCGGACCCCCTCCCTACGTCCCCCTAAGGCTTTTTCTTTATTCTAGAATAAGAGCCCCGAGAAGAAGGGAATATTGTTAGAACGTGACGCTGTTAAAAACTAGGTTACACTCCAGAAAATATAATCGTTAATGCGGTTTTTTGGTTAAAACTATTTTTAAATATTACAAAAAAGGAATAAAATAATTTATTAAAAAAGGTAGGCTTGGATAACGATTTCGTGAATCACGATATTCGGTTTGCATTTCCTTTTCGTTCCGTCACGAACGTAAATTAACGTATTGTTTAAAATTTTGAAGTAAAAGAAGACTGAGTAGAAGAAATAAAGGAAGGTTGACTTAAGGCGGTGTTTATTCTTAGGCTTTATTATGTTATTTGCTATGTTTACACTGCAAGGTTATTGCACGTAACTGCAGGAATATGCCTTTTAAACCCACCCTCTTCAAGTCGACTTCTCGAGAAAACAGCACTCGTGGGACTCGCCCTAATTTCACCTTCCCTGCGTTTATTCCCTCGATCATGAAAAACGCACAAAATAAAGTATAATGATTCAACGTACTTTCTTTTAAAAGTTTGCGGTTTCGTCGAAAAAAACGTGCTGATTAAATCGTTGTAGACTTTACTTTTACGCCCTTTTTTTTACCCCTGACATCGATCCTCCGTTTTAATTAGATTTTTTTTTTCTCATCCCAAAACCAAATTGCGCCTCCCTTAATTTGAGAAAATTGCTTAAAATAAACAAAATTTTCGATATTGAAAAACAAAGGGTTTTTTTGTTGCGACCGCAATGGGCCCAAATATCGATCTTTATACCAGACTTGCTATTAGAGCGGAGGCTCCGAAGGGATGTTTACCCGAGTTGTAACAAGAGGGAATTAAATCAGGAACAAAATTTGTTCTAAGATGGCCTGCGATTCGAAAAAAACATGGGCCTTTATAGGATTTTGTCCTTATCGCCAACACACCACTTAATGAACAATACCGTTTTGTTGGTTTTAGGTGTACAAATGAAACTCGGCTAAAATCTACAAAATTCAAATTTACCCTATGGCTGAGTTTCATTTTGTACACCTAATAAATAAAACTTGTAGGAAATTTAATTCTCTATAAATTTGCACTTAATTATTTTTTTCTAGGATGCACCATTTTCGGAAAATAATTTTTTTAACTTCCTCAAGAAGTTACTGTGATACCCTCCGACCCCTGTTACTAGAAAAGGGTCTTCCAGACCCCGTAGGATAAATCTGATAATGATCTTTGCCGATCCTGACTTTGTCTGTGGTGCCGGCCGTCCGGCCGTCCGGCCGTCCGTCGCCACTTTTTCCGGAACACTTCACGGCCGCAATTTTCATCCGATCTTCACCAAATTTATACACAAGCTTCCTTTCACAGAAATCTTGAAAATGACGAGAGCTTTTTTCGAAATTTTTCAAAATGGCGGAGATATGACTGTTCAAAGATTTAAAATGAGCGCTGTGGGCGTACTGTTGGTCCGATCTTCACCAAATTTTCACTAAACATTCCTTGAATTATTTAAAAATTTTCCATGTTTTTAAAATTTTAATTTCCAAAATTTTTTTTACTTAATAATTTTTCTAGGCAGAAATGTGAGTCACTTCGCCGGCTCGAGGGCGGCCTCTCTTTGGCTAACCGTACTGAATTTCTACCTTGATATAAAATTTTCAAAATAATTTTTTTTTTTTTAACTCCTCAAGAAGTTACTGTGATACCCTCCGACCCCCTGTTACTAGAAAAGGGTCTTCCAGACCCCGTAGGATAAATCTGATAAGTGATCTTTGCCGATCCTGACTTGTCTGTGGTGCCGGCCGTCCGGCCGTCCGGCCGTCCGTCGCCACTTTTTCCGGAACACTTCACGGCCGCAATTTTCATCCGATCTTCACCAAATTATACACAAGCTTCCTTTCACAGAAATCTTGAAAATGACGAGAGCTTTTTTCGAAATTTTTCAAAATGGCGGAGATATGACTGTTCAAAGATTTAAAATGACGCTGTGGGCGTACTGTTGGTCCGATCTTCACCAAATTTTCACTAAACATTCCTTGATTATTTAAAAATTTCCATGTTTTTAAAATTTTAATTTTCCAAAATTTTTTTTACTTAATAATTTTTCTAGGCAGAAATGTGAGTCACTTCGCCGGCTCGAGGGCGGCCTCTCTTTGGCTAACCGTACTGAATTTCTACCTTGATATAAAATTTTCAAAATAATTTTTTTTTTTTTTTTTTTAACTTCCTCAAGAATTTTTTTAACGGAAAATAAAATGGCGATTTATTAGGTACTTAATTTTATTTTTTTTTTTCAAAAAACAGAAAACGAACAACAAAAATACCTAAAATTTCTAACTTCCTCAAGACTTACTGCGATACCCACCAAATTTATTTCACAACTTTTACAAAAATTAGTTCTCCTACTTAATACTTCCTCCTCCTGTATCCTTGAGGAAGTTATCGTTGGAAGCTCTTCAAACCGGAATTTTAAATAAATTTATCTTGAAAACAGTGCGTCCTAGAGAAAAAATGAATAGAATAAAAATTAAAGAGAATTGAATTTCCAACTGATTTTATTTAGTGCATTTTTTCAATATCTGTAACGGCTTATGATTTACAAGCCTTTAAAAAATTAACCTTCTTAATGGTTGAACTTCAATAACCTTCTTACACGGAGAAGGTCAACTTTGATGGACTTTAACGCCTAAAATGTTTAAAATTTTGAAAAAATGAACAACTAGGTGTACAAAATGAAACTGGCTAAAATCTACAAAATTCAAATTTACCCTGTGGGTGAGTTTCATTTTGTACACCTATAAATAAAAATTGTAGGAAATTTAATTCTCTATAAATTTGTACTTAATTATTTTTTTAGATGCACCATTTTCGGAAATAATTTTTTTTAAAATAAATTTATCTTGAAACAGTGCGTCCTAGAGAAAAAATGAATAGAATAAAAATTAAAGAGAATCGAATTTCCAACAGATTTTATTTAGTGCATTTTTTCAATATCTGTAACGGTTTACGATTTACAAGCCTTTAAAAATTAACCTTCTTAATGGTTATACTTCAATAACCTTCTTACACGGAGGTCAACTTTTGATGGACTTAACGCCTAAAATGTTCAAAATTTTGAAAAAATGAACTACTAGGTGTACAAAATGAAACTCGGCTAAAATCTACAAAATTCAAATTTACCCTGTGGCTGAGTTTCATTTTGTACACTGAATAAATAAAAATTGTAGGAAATTTAATTCTCTATAAATTTGTACTTAATTATTTTTACTAGGATGCACCATTTTCGGAAAATAATTATTTTTAAATAAATTTATCTTGAAAACAGTGCGTCCTAGAGAAAAAATGAATAGTATAAAATGAAGGAGAATTGAATTTCCAACTGATTTTATTTAGTGCATTTTTTCAATATCTGTAACGGTTTACGATTTACAAGCCTTTAAAAATTAACCTTCTTAATGGTTAGACTTCAATAACCTTCTTACACGGAGAAGGTCAACTTTTGATGGACTTTAACTCCTAAAATGTTTAAAATTTTGAAAAAATGAACTACTAGGTTTACAAAATGAAACTCGGCTAAAATCTACAAATTCAAATTTACCCTGTGGCTGAGTTTCATTTTGTACACCTAATAAATAAAAATTGTAGGAAATTTAATTTTCTATTTTGTACTTAATTATTTTTTTCTAGTATGCACCATTTTCGGAAAATAATTTTTTTTTAAATAAATTTATCTTGAAAACAGTGCGTCCTAGAGAAAAAATGAATAGAATAAAAATTAAAGAAATTGAATTTCCAACAGATTTTATTTAGTGCATTTTTTCAATATCTGTAACGGTTTACGATTTACAAGCCTTTAAAAATTAACTTCTTAATGTTATACTTCAATAACCTTCTTACACGGAGAAGGTCAACTTTTGATGGACTTTAACGCCTAAAATGTTCAAAATTTGAAAAAATGAACTAATAGGTGTACAAAATGAAACTCGGCTAAAATCTACAAATTCAAAACCCTGTGGCTGAGTTTCATTTTGTACACCTAATACGACCTTAAAGTACTACTTAAGAGTGCTTACTCAGAAGGGTAAAAGTTGTACGTGTGGGTTCAATTTGTTTATTTTGAAAGATTAAAAGAAGATGTTAGTTAATGGAGAGTAAAAAATGAGATAAAACAAAATGGATACAAGTCACTATAAAATCCTTGTAAAATTTTATACGAAACAGGTTATTTTTTTTCTGAGGGAAACGATTATGAGGCGGACGGTTTCGTGTAAAGAGCCGAAAGCGGAATCACTTCTCGTTATTCGGGGGTAGGATAAGCCACGGGAAGGCCGTTGGAGTGCTCGTTATGCAAAGTAAAGGCCAGGCGGACCTACCGACAAGAAAAGGTTACGACGTAAAATCCGGGTCAATTTTTTTTTTCACCCGTTCACAATTTCTTATAAATTAATATTCCTAAAAGAGGAGTGTAAACTTGTTTAAAGAAGTTTGTTTCGTTACAAAGAACCCCTTTTACATCTTTTGAATTCTCGGCCTTCTTGGGGACTCGCCGAGAGCTACCCCCGGCGAATCCCAGGAAACTTCCTCTCGCCATAACTCTATCTGACGGCCTCTCCCAGAGGAGTTTCCTTGTTCTTACTCTTTTTTATACTTTCCCTTCAACTTCATGAGAAGTATAAATAAATGAAAGAATCGTTATAAAAAAAAAGGAGATACCTAATTCTTTTCGTCAATAGATGACACAAAATAAATCTTTTTTTTTTTAATTTTGCATTTTTTTTTATTTGATAAATAATGACCCATATATGGGTATAGATTTCCTTTTCTTCTAGACTATTGCATCCAGCTGATTAAAATCTAATCACAATCTTTTATAACTATCCGTGCAACATCAATATTTCGTCACGTTAATTCTAACACCGGACAAGTCATTTTTCCAAGTTTTCAGGAGAGCCAAAATACGGATTAATTTCTATTAGAATCAATGCATTTCCTGTTGGCTAGTCGTGAACTACGCGTTTCTGTTGGTAATAGGGTTAGACTACCAACGGAATGCGATTCTCCACAAAATTTACCATCAAAACAATGCCTAACTCAAATTGATTTAAAAATGACTTATCCGGTATTAGAACTAACGCGACGAAATACAAAAAAAAAAAATTCAAATCAGAAAAATGTAGAATACCAGAAAAAAACGGCAATTTTTTAAATCATAATTTTTATAATTAAAATATTGAAAAATCGACAAAACGAGTTTGTATTGAAATTTATGGGTGTTCAATAAAGCTAAAAGCTAAGAATGTTTTTTTTAAACCAATGGTAATTTTCTGTAAATTGGGAGCAAATTCAAAAACTTACGATTATTCAAAATTTTTAGTTATTGATAAATAACCGTTAATAAACGTAGCTAAAAATATTGAATAATCGTAAGTTTTTGAAGGTTATTGAGAAATAACCTTAAATTTGGGGAAACAAATTGCAGCACAACCAAAACTGTGTTTTCTGTTGATTTTAGGGCTAAACAGCCAACGGAATTCGATCCACCACAAAATTTACCATCAGAAACAATGCTTGATAATAAATTGATAAAAAATGACTTATCTGGTGTTAGAACTAACGCGACGATTTACAAGATTTGTTCAAAAATGATCGTTTAAAGAGGACTCGTTTAGTGTGTACACCAAAAAAAGTTGTGAAATTATCCGCTAAATTAGAATTTTTACAATTTTGTAAAATCATTTAAATTTTATGAGTGTCGTAAAATAAATTTTAAAAGATAAGCTTTGATCGTTTTCGATGAAGTAAAAGGTTTTGTAAAGATTAGGGAAATTACGACAACCCATTATTTTGTCATTGAGAAATAAGGGAGTATAAACGAGATAAAGAGACAGTTGAAAATATATAGAGATAATATTAGTCCTCACGCGATAGTGCATGCTCTAAACGTGGAAAGTTCACCCTCTTTTTCTACGTCTGTGAGCTTAATGAAAAATTCGATCGGTGAAGTTTTGAAGCCTAACGAGAGGCTTTGCGGTCGGAGAGAAAACAAAAGGGGATTCTACTCCGTACTAAATCACCTCCTCCCTACGAACCCGACGCGCTTTACCGCCGGACAAAGCATCCGTTCCCGAGTGATGTTTAAAGTTTAAACAACCGAGAAACACTACATATTAGATTTTATTAAACAGAAACCCCCTACCTTTATTTTACCGACTCGTAAAAGACCACAATTAGCTACCGTAGAAACACTATAACAATCCTTCATTTCTCTTATAATTTTAATCTTGTTCTCAAACTCCATTTATCATTTTCATTTTTGATAAATTACTCACTTTCCACACCAGAAACTATCCAAAGTTATAATTAAATAAGAGACTTTCTTGTTTTCTCACCGCAAAAATGTTAAGTTTTTATTTAAACAGTCCCAGTTTTATTATATTAGTACAAAATGAAACTCAGCCACAGGGTAAATTTGAATTTTGTAGATTTTAGCCGAGTTTCATTTTGTACACCTAGTAGTTCATTTTTCAAAATTTTAAACATTTTAGGCGTTAAAGTCCATCAAAAGTTGACCTTCTCCGTGTAAGAAGGTTATTGAAGTATAACCATTAAGAAGGTTAATTTTTAAAGGCTTGTAAATCGTGAACCGTTACTGAAATTGAAAAAATTCACTAAATAAAATCTGTTGGAAATTTAATTCTCTTTAATTTTTATTCTATTCATTTTTTCTCTAGGACGCACTGTTTTCAAGATAAATTTATTTTAAAAAAATTATTTTCCGAAAATGGTGCATCCTAGAAAAAAATAATTAAGTACAAAATAGAGAATTAAATTTCCTACAATTTTTATTTATTAGGTGTACAAAATGAAACTCAGCAACAGGGTAAATTTGAATTTTGTAGATTTTAGCCGAGCTTCATTTTGTACACCTAGTAGCTCATTTTTTCAAAATTTTAAACATTTTAGGCGTTAAAGTCCATCAAAAGTTGACCTCCGTGTAAGAAGGTTATTGAAGTATAACCATTAAGAAGGTTAATTTTTAAAGGCTTGTAAATCGTAAACCGTTACAGATATTGAAAAAATGCACTAAATAAAATCTGTTGGAAATTTAATTCTATTTAATTTTTTTTTTTTTTTTTTTTTTTTTTTTTTTTTTTTTTTTTTTTTTTTAAAGAAGTAGATATGACCAATGAGCAAGAGGCTTACTCTTACTATTGGTCAATCTACTCTTTTTTTTTGTTTAATTGTATTAAGCCAGGGCTTTTTACAAAGGGGGAGGGGATCAGACCCAGGCGGGGGCTTTCGCCATAATGCCATGGCGCCCTTTTGGGCCAACTACCAGAGTAGTGGCCTAACTAAATTATCCACAGATTTTGTAGAGGGATATTTTTAATTGGAATTTTACTTCCAACCAAAAATCCCTATACCCAACCTGGGATCGAACCCCGGTCTTCCGTGGTGAGAGTCAGAGACTGAACCACCAGCCACGGAGCCGGTTATTTTTATTATATTCATTTTTTCTCTAGGACGCACTGTTTTCAAGATAAATTTATTTTAAAAAAACATTATTTTCCGAAAATGGTGCATCCTAGAAAAAAAATAATTAAGTACAAATTTATAGAGAATTAAATTTCCTACAATTTTTATTTATTAGGTGTACAAAATGAAACTCAGCCACAGGGTAAATTTGAATTTTGTAGATTTTAGCCGAGTTTCATTTTGTACACCTAATAATTAAAAAAATAATTCGTAATACTAGAAAGCCTTTAAAAAGAGATTTTTAGTAAAAGAAAAAAAAAGGACATTTTGAAATTCACAAAAGAAGAGAGTAAAAAAATAAAAGGGAAGCTTTTACACAGAAGATTTTAATCTTCCCTCAAGACAACCTTGCTCCCGGTTAGCGATCGGGAAAAAGAACCTCTCCCTGATTAGAATACTTGATTAGCGCTGGAGGCTTTCCAATCATGGCACTCTTTTTTTTTTTTTTTTTTTTTCACCCCTTTCTCCTACCTCCTAGAGTTATACAAGTAATACAAAAGTTGTAAAGAACAAAGAGCCCCTCGGAAGTTTGTTTGATTAGTTCGCCCGATGAGATTTTTCTAACAAAAGTTACAAATGATCACAAACTTCTTTTTTTTTACTCCCTTCCATGTTTTTCTACTATGTCACTATAACTCCTATAACAAATGACTTTTTTTTTCCTACAGACGTAAAATTTTGAGGGAACTGAAAGACAATAAAAAAAGGAAAGGGCACTCAAAAAAATGTTACGCTTGACGTGGAAGTCACACGAAGCCATAATCCGCGTAAAAATTTAAGGAAAAGTGCCTTAAAAAGGGTCTTTTTTTGAGGCAGTCACGTAGGAACGAACAAGAAACTCCACTCCAATGTTATCGGCTTTTTCCCCTCTACGGCTTCAATCTCCTAACGAGCATACAATTTGTCTAAAAAATGCCCAGCTGGTAGGTAGTGTTTTAAAAAAAGAGAATTAGTTGTGGTCGATTGCTTCCCTCAAATCGACATTAATGCGGCACCGGGTGAATAGCGATTTTTGATTGGACGGCCCTTTTTTTCAACGCGTTTTTTTCCCCTTTCTGTTTCATGCGCTCTTAACTCGGTTTCTATTTGAGGGTCCGAATTCCGCATTAACTCGCGATCGGTAATTAAGGTTTTGCTCCCCTGAAACCCTTTATCGAGGCCAGTTCGAAAGTACGGAGAATTAAACACAGTTTAACGTCGGTTATCGAGCGGATCTTGAATTAGTTAACGAACTACCGGTTTGGAAGCGTTTTTCTATCCCCATAAAAAAATCACAATAGAGTGTAAAAATGATAACGTTATCAACCATAAAAACCCCATGGACACGTTCGAAAACAACGATTTAGTAAACTCAAAGCAGTTCGTGCACGAGAGGAGACAATGGAATATAACGCTTGAATAACTCGAATTGATGTCTCGAGGGCCGGATCCATTCTACGCATTACATACCTAAGATTAAAGGGATATACACGTAATTCCCATTAATACACTCAATTACCGAGAGCACGCAGTTCAGGATGTCGAACATCAAAATTTCGTGAGCAGCCAAAAAAAGACGTCCCGCGGCAGCGGCACTAAAATGGTAGATACTTTTGTATGGTTACACCAAGTGGCTACACCAGGGAAGCAAGCCTGGCAAGTTCATAGTAATGGTTTGAAGAGTTTCCAACGAAAACTTCCTTAAAGAGAAGTATCAGATATAGGAGGGGGAAGTATAACGGAGTGGATGTAAAACGTAGGGGGAAGTATAACGGAGTGGGAAGTATAACGGAGTGGAAGTATATGGGAGGGAAGTATAACGGAGGGGGAAGTATAAGTGAGGGGAAGTATATGGGAGGGGGAAGTTTAAGTGAGGGGTAGTATAACAGAGGGTGAAGTATAACGGAGAGGGAAGTATAAGGGAACGAAAGTATAACTTTTTTTTCGAAAAATTTTCTAAGTTTTAATTTTTTTGTCAAAAAAATTTTTTTTAAATAAGTTAAAAAATAACTTTTTTTTCGAAAAATTTTCCGGGTTTTCCTTTTTTTAAGTCTTTTATAAAAATTTTTTTATTTTGCGCTTTTTGAACTTATTTTTTTTAGTGTCAAGGTAGAAATAATGGGCTCTTTGGCCTAGGGATGTGCCTCTCGTAATGGGTAGAAGTACGAAATTTCTCCCTACTAAAAAAAATTAATAATTAAAAAATGACCCTGCGGTAGCAGGGACTAAAGGTAGATTTCTTTTCATGATTAAAATTAATATGTATAACACACAAATATATAATTATGTTATAAAAATGATGATATAAGAAAAATTGCGCGACTGAGCCCCTAGAAAAACATCTGATAATTTTATTAATAAAATATTTAATAATTTCCCGGTATAAATTCAAATTTTTTTAAAGTTTAGCTAGTTCAATATTTTGCGCCTGGCTCGTCCAACCTGCTTTAATTAATTTTTTACACGCCCTCGCAGAGGTCTTAAAGTTTTTTTTTGCAAAGGACTAGGATTTCAATAGAAAATGCCAATTTTGTCTTTTAAGCCCTAAGTAAAGTAGGTGAATCGCTGGTCCGATTTCAGCCATTACGAACTCGTCCGAGCTATTGAGATAAAAGCTCTAAATACCGGATATCGTCACCCTCACATTAAAATTGCTCCAGTTATCGTGCTAATATATATATATATATAAAACTTTTCAACTGAGGATGGTTTGGGGTCCAGGAGGTATAAACGAAAAACGTATAAAAAATTTTTGAATCTGCGACTACTTGGTACATTACAATAGGTAGATTTTTGAAGAAAAGAAATCTACCTAAAAGTGGCAATTTTTTTACACCAAAAATTCTTAAAAAACATAAGGAGTAATTGGTGAAAATTGGTGAAAATCGGACCAACGGTTCGGCCGCAGCGAATTTTTGAACATTTCAAACAGACATCTCCGCCATTTTTTCGCCGGTGTCATTAGCGAACTCAAAAATTCTATAGGCTTTTAAACTTCCTCAATTACTGGTTTTCATAATTAAATATTCTATAAGCCTTTTTAAAAAAGCCCAAATTATAAGGAAATCAATATTCAATCAATCATCATTATCCGTTAAGCTCCGCGCTTACGTAATTTTTTATTAATAATTGAATATAATTATTAAAACATACCTATAAGCTATAAATAATTTGTTGTGTTTTTTGTTTCTCAAAGGGTAAGTTTTAATTGAAAAATATTGCCTCATTCATTGAGCCGTGCTGTATAATCAGAGGTTGATAGACGGGTGAACTTAGTTAATCAGATTCTGTAATTAGAGACTAATCTTAATTGCTCCGAGATCGAGACATAATTAAACGCTAACTAGTCTTTCTTTGTTAAACTTAATAATTGTCAATTAAATATTTTCTGAAACAAAAAAAAAATGTTTTGTATATGAATAGAGTGGGAAAGGCGAAAATTGTTTGTCGCCCTCGGGGCGCATTCCGTTTAACTTTTGTTTGCGAGAGAATGACCGCAAGTTCGGGGGCGTCAAAGAAATTGTTAAAACGAGAACAAACTGCCCTGAATAAACAAGGGCGTAGTTTCATAAATGGACATGTTGGGGGTGAAAAAATAAATCAAATTTTCGTCAACGGGGATAACTTGTTTTTCGATACTTTGTGATATTTGACAAAAGGAAAAAAAGTAAAAAAGACAATCGTGATGAATAATTTACATATTTTCTTTCTCCGGCGTTTTCTTTTAAAAAGAATGAAGGGGCTTTGGGTTACGTAGGTGGGATTGTGGTGGTGAAATTAGAAATGAAATTTTGATGAATTTCGTCCTTTAAAGGAGGCTCCTACCTATTCGAAAAACCCCCTTTTATACACCCGATAGAAGGATAAAAGTCCTACTTCCTCGCTTGTTTGACCAAAGGCTTCATTACTTTAGAAAAATAATAAATACAAAACAAACAGCATAAACGATATTGAAATTTCATGAATAATTCATACGAGGTGGTTTTTCCGTGATGTGGTTACTAATTCTCGAATCGGAGGGCTAATCGAGACCGGATAGATTTTAAACAATTTACTCTTCCGCCGAAAAACTTTCACGATTCCTTGAATTAATTCCGTTTTATCCTCAGCTCGTTATTTATTCAAAGAAGGGACCAAATTCAAGAGTTTGAATAAAAAATTAGAATTAGACGACAGAATCGCCTTTGAATCGTAATTAATGTATTTCTTAGAAAAAAAGTGCGTTAAAGGAATGTCATCAATTCTGAATTAATAACTTTTCAATATTGGATTGAAAATTAACAATTTTTTTCTCCATTTCAAAGGACTCTTTTAATTTCACCCCTTTCATTAAATAAACATTTAACAAAAAAAAGAAGAAAAAACAGTTAACTCACATTTAAAATTTAATAAAAACATATACTTCCACGAAATAAACTTTTTCTCTCCCATTTTTCAGTGTAAATTAATTTAATTTTACATTTTAATTATATTCCGCAAGGGGGGTGATTTTACGATCAAGTAATTAACCAATAATGGAGATAGAAATGACTGTAATAACGGTTATCTCATGACGCGTTTCGGCTAAAAAAGCCTCGTCAGGTGAGCTATTCCTTCCATCACAATCATTTCTATCTTTTCACTGTGCCTTATCTCCGAGAGATTTAGAGGATCAGCGGGAAGCCGGAAACAGTCTCCTAAAGCACCGCCGCCACCGTTCTCCAAGAGATAGAGCCACTCCCACCTCATTATTGTTTTAACTTCTTAAAGCTTATTTGATACCCTCCACGTCGGGTTTTTGGGGAAGGTCTCCAGACCCCGGAGTATCAAATCTTTACCGATCTCAACTTTGTCTGGTGGTGCCGTCCGGCATTTTTTCCGGAAACACTTTAGGCCACAGTTTTCATCCGATTTTCACCAAATTTTCACACAAATTCTTTAGCCGTGAAGAGAATGTAACGAGGGCGATTTTTGAATTTCGAAAAAATGCGGATATGTCTGTTTGAAATTTTAAAAATTCGCTGCGGCCGAACCGTTTCCGTTTCAACCACAATTTTCACCATTACTCCTTTATTTTTTAAGAATTTTTGTTGTAAAAAAATTGCCACTTTTTAATTATTTTTTTTTTTAGTAGGAATTTCATACTTCTACCCATTACGAGAGGCACATCCGTAGGCCAAAGCCCATATTTCTACCTCGACACTTAAAAAATTTTCCAAAAAAAGAACTTAAAAATTTTTCAAAAAAAAAAAAAAAAATAAATAAAAAATTAAATTAAAAAAGAAAACCCGGAAAATTTTTCGAAAAAAAAAAAAAAAAAAAAAAAACTTCCCCCTCCTTACTTCCCCTCCTATACTTCCACTCCGTTCTCCCTCCATTACTTCCCCTCGTTCGTCCTCCGTTATACTTCCCCCTCTATATTGTTACTTCTCTTTAAGGAAGTTTCGTTGGAAGCTCTTCAAACCAGTTTTTTTTTTTGCAGTCATGGCAATACTCTACCTTTACATTTTAATTCTTATTGCGTGTGATTCCAAGGGGGGGGGGTGATTCTATCAAATAATTAACCAATAATAGAGGAAGAAATGACTGTGATAACGCGCTGCGAGAACGGTGGCGGCGTGAGAGAGGAATAGCTCACCTGACGAGGCTTTTGAAGCCGAAACGCGTCGTGAGATACCCGTTATCACAGTGATTTCTCCCTCATTATTGGTTACTTATTGGATATTAATTTTAATTTAAAAATAAATATTTCTTAACATAATTCATTTTTAGAAAATTTGATGTTTCGGAAAAGACAATAGTCCCGCATGTGGTGGTCATTAGAAGGAAAAAGCGTTGCGGGAGATTTGTGAGACAAGTTGACGTGAGGAACAGAGGGTGGAGGGGGGTTGAAAAAGGGAAAGGGGGTGGTTATTTCCATTGTATTGTCCAGATAAGAATTGTCCAGATAAGAGGTTTACGCCAAAACTTCTAATCGTATTTCATCCTTGTAATTGCTCCTTGTCTCAGGAAAAAGCGTCCTTTTATAACTTCACTTGTTTCAATTATACGCTTTTTTTCGATTATCACGCACTTTCTATCGTTAATAGCTTCGGATTAGAGAAGACGATGAAAAGAAGAGGAAAAAAAGGAGTTGTTTAAAGACAAACAGGAGTCGGGAGTTGAGAACCATCGACTCGATTTCCCCAGCGGTTCCTTCAATTTTCATCCTCCAGAGGTACGGATTTTATATATATTTTTTTCCCTCTTTCTTTTCTATTGTTTTCCAATTGTTGGGTATATTATAATTATTGAAATTGCTCCCCCGTGTAATATCGAAAGTGCCCCATCAGTGTTTTTGTTAATTGCTGAAACGTTTCATCCCGAACATTTTACTAAATTGAACTGCGTAGGTTATCTCCGTTAATCCGAACTTGTTAGTAATAATTACAATTAACGTTATTAAAATAAAAAAAACATTTTTTATAAATATTATTAGTTCACGAGGGAGAGAGAATGAAAGTACTGGTTTGAAGAGCTTCTAACGAAAACTTCCTTAAAGAGAAGTATCTATTTAGGAGGGGGAAGTATAACAAAGGGGAAGTAAAACTTAGGGGAGTATATGGGAGGGAAGTATAACGGAGTGGGAAGTATATGGGAGGGGAAGTATAACGGAGTGGGAAGTATGGAGGGGAAGTTAACGGAGTGGGAAGTATATGGGAGGGGAATATTGGAAGGGAAGTATATGGGAGGGGGAAGTATAAGTGAGGGGAAGTATATGGGAGGGTAAGTTTAAGTGAGGGTAGTAAACAGAGGGGAAGTATAACAGAGGGGGAAGTATAAGGGAACGAAATAACGGAAGGGGATGTATAAGGAGGGAAAGTATAGGAGAATTTTCCAAGTTTGTTTTTTTCGAAAAATTTTCTAAGTTTATTTTGAAAATTGTCCGAGTTTTGTTTTTTTTCCCAAAAATTTTCCGGTTTTTTTTTCCCGAAGAATATTTTAATTTTTTTTTTTTTGTAAAATAGTTTTTTATTTTTTTTTGAAAAATTTTTCGGGTTTCCTTTTTCTTTTTTTTTTTTAAATTTTCTAAGTTCTTTTTTTTCGAAAAATTTTATAAGTGTCAAGGTAAATTTTTATAAGTGTCAAGGTAGAAATATCTTTGGCCTAGGGATGTGCCTCTCGTAATGGGAAGTACGAAATTTTCCCCTAAAAAAAATTAATTAATAAGTGGCAATTTTTTTACACCAAAAATTCTTAAAAAATATAAGGAGTAATTGGTGAAAATTTGGTGAAAATCGGTCCAACGGTTTGGCCGCAGCGAATTTTTTAAAATTTCAACAGACATATCTCCGCCATTTTTTCGAAATTCAAAAATCTCCCTCGTTAGTTTCTTGTTCACCGGCTAAAGAATTTGTGTGAAAATCGGATGAAAACTGCGCCGTAAAGTTTCCGGAAAAAATGCAACGGACTGCCGGACGGCACCACACAAGTTAGATCGGCAAAGATCAATATTCGAATTGACCCTCCGGGGTCTGGAAGACCCTTCCCCAAAAACCTGACGTGGAGGGTATCACAATAACTTCTTAAGGAAGTTAAAAATAACATTTTAATATAATATTAGTCACGAGGGAGAGATGAAAAAAAACGGATATTCTACGACCGGTTCGGATACGCTGGACTATTTCCTTATTTTTTCATTCATTCCCGCAGTCTCATTAATGCCTAGTTAAGGGTAGAAACGAAATGAAAAATAAGTCCACCTGACGAGGCGTATTACGCCGAAACCGGTCAAAAACATTTTTTTTCCATTTTAAAAATAGGCGCACTAATGTGCGATTTAGGCATTTGAAATATTTGCCGCTTGGAGAATTACAAAGTATGGAATCTTAAGGGAAGACGAGTAAAACTTTTCCTACTGTGAGGCGAAGTTCCCCGCTAGTTTCTTAAAAAACCGTGAGGTAAAGTTATATTTAACGCCGCGTTTCATTGAAACTTCAACTGTGAGGTTAAGTTACGCAACCCACCAGAGTCGCAGAAAACCGCCCCAGTATATAAAGCAATTTCGTATAATTAACAGTGAATAGTTAATATTAACAACTAAATAGAGTGGTTTAACTGAAACTATCCTAATAACTGCTATATCTCTAATTATAAGCACAACAAAACTTACCTTTAACGGCATTTAATTTATTGCCGACCATCTGTTTTCGCTACGAACGCTGCCATTTTGAGTCTCCCTTTAGCTCTTTATCTGGAACGTAAAAAAAATTGTTAGAAGAAAAAAAATTTTCAAGGACAGTAGAACTGTCTTTTGAGTTCACGTCATTCAAGACGTAAGCAATGGTTTAAATATGTATAAGATTTATTCAGCCAGAGGTTTTTTTTCGTGTGTACCCCCCTCTTTTCTGTTGAAATAACATGTTTCCCTTGTAGTTACTTTTTATGCTAAGGCCCCGAGGAGGTTTTATGTGTAAAAGCCACACGGTTACGCTCTCCGGGAAAAATCGACGGCGGTATAATGGGGGAAGGAGGACGAGGAGTTATAAATCCCACTCAGGACTAAGTATAATAATGTTATAAATCAACTGAGACTGGAGACAGGCTCACTCTAGTGGGGGGGGGAAAGGGCCTGAAACCTTCATCCCTTGACGTAATCCGACACGCGAAAAAAGGAGTCACCCGATTTTTTTTCAACACAGATTAACGATTCGGTGACATTTTTAGATAAGAAATCAAGGTTAGTCGTAATTTTGACAGTTTTTTGTTGTGGAAAATCAATCGACTATTGAGCCGGACCTTTGGTTCAAAAGGGCTTGAATCTCCTCGTACAAAACGACTCATCAAACATTAAAATCGGTTGATAATTCAGAGGTATTGGCATTTTCAAAATATCACCCTTCCATCATGATTCTTATGATAAATTTTGAACAACTATTGAGCTAGAGGTGTTCTAGATTAACAGGAGCTCCGGGATACTCAGGCTTTCTGGAAGGATTTTATTGATATTCTAATTTTTATTGCGTATCCGCAAGGAGGTTGATTTTACTAATAACCAATCATGGAGGAGGAATGACTGTGATAACGGGTATCTCACGACGCGTTTCGGCTTAAAAAGCCTCGTCAGGTGAGCTATTAGGTGTACAAAATGAAAATCAGCCACGTAAATTTGAATTTTGTAGATTTTAGCCGAGTTTTTTGTACACCTAGTAGTTCATTTTTTTCAAAATTTTAAACATTTTAGGCGTTAAAGTCCATCAAAAGTTGACCTTCTCCGTGTAAGAAGGTTATTGAAGTATAACCATTAAGAAGGTTAATTTTTAAAGGCTTTAAATCGTAAACCGTTACAGATATTGAAAAAATGCACTAAATAATCTGTTGGAAATTTAATTCTCTTTAATTTTTATTCTATTCATTTTTTCTCTAGGACGCACTGTTTTCAAGATAAATTTATTTAAAAAAATTATTTTCCGAAAATGGTGCATCCTAAAAAAAATAATTAAGTACAAATTTATAGAGAATTAAATTTCCTACAATTTTATTTATTAGGTGTACAAAATGAAACTCAGCCACAGGGTAAATTTGAATTTTGTAGATTTTAGCCGAGTTTCATTTTGTACACCAAATCACAATCATTTTTCTTTTCACTGTGAACCCTATCTCCGAGAGACTTAGTAGACACAGCGGGAAGCTGGAAACAAACCGTTAATGACGAAAAGAATCAATATTTTAAAGGCGAAATGTGTGATTTCTGAAGATCAAGTGTTTATTTTGAGCAAGGTATATTTTGGAGGAAATTCGAATTGATCCGGGGCTGATCGAACACGAAATCAACGTCTGTCATTAAGGATAAGGGATGTAACACGAGCTAACAGCGGGTATAAACAGACGTAAATGGAATGAGACAAAGCTCGGGCTAATGGTTTGCCCGGGGGCTCCTATGTGGCCCAGTAACCAAGATAGATTCCTTCCGAACGCCCTCGAAAACTCCTCTCTCACGCTCAACAACCATCTTTCCGACCCCTTCAACTCCCAAATTAGTTAGTAACTCTTGATATTTAGAAGGAGGATAACTTACTTGCTCAACTAAGTTAAACGACTTGAGGGCGGAAGGGACCCCGTGCGGTCGCCTTTGGAGATGATACTACTTGACGTTTTTCGAATTTATTATGTAAAACTTGTCAAAAAGCTATAAAAAAACTTTCTTTACCTATAAAACAGATTCTTAACGATTTAAGCCCTCCATAAAATAATTTTTTTCTCTGATAACCGTTCGTTAATCTGGATAAGAACCTAGAGGGCGATGATGTCGTTAGTTACAGTCTCGTTATCTCAGCTAGTACTAATGGGCCCTCGTCGAGGGAGTAAAGAAAAAAAATTAATTACAAGAGAATGGGGTATTTACTAAAAGCCTGTAAACCTGATGGATCTCGCAGTTTTAATTTAACGTTCATTACCAGCTTAAACAGTATAGGTATTTATGCTATTAGATTCCACTAGCTCCCTCACAAAATACCCTATAATCCTTTTAAATTATATTATGAATAGCTGAAATGAGAGGACTAAATAAGCTGAATAGAAAAAACCATCATTTATGGGGGTAATGACCTTATCCTTATGGGAAAACTGCCGGCACTTATGTTCCTTTTTCTCAGGAACCAATCATCCAAATTATTTTAAATTTTAACAGCTTATTCTTAAACGGTATTTGAAGATTTAAGCGCAGCCTTTTTTCGAAATTTCAATTTGCCTATTTTTGGCGCACTTCCAAAGTTTTTAAATTTTGGCCTTTTTTTGGTCGCGTCTGATTTTTTTTTTTTTTTTCTAATATATATTTTTAAAAACGGCCTCGCTTAACCCTTTATTTATAATTAATGAGTATTTAAAAAAATTTTGAGCTCATTTGGTCGAGTAGAACCTGAGAAAAAGGAACATAAGTGTCAAAAAACTTTTCAGGAGAAGCGAAAAACTAAACCCATGCGGGAATTTTAGTTTTGCATCCCTGTTTCTCTATCGATTTTTTTTTTTTTTTTCCATTGAGTCGATACTATTACTTAGGGAAACATTTAGAAGCAAGAAATTAGGTTGGTACAAAGGGATTTTTTGGGTAGGTTTGTTTTTTTTATTTACAAACGTACTAAAAATAAATCTTACGGAGTGAGTCGAATTGAGGCGCTCCGGATACGAAGGGCGAACTCGACATTTTAAGTTTCGGTTTTTACGTATTTAAAGGGGAAAAATGGCGAACTCAATAAAATTATATGGTGAATTCACCAAGAGGTCTAGAATCTGAAATGAAAAACTGACGTCGAGGGTATCACAATAACTTCTTTAAGGAAGTTAAAAAAATTTGTCCGATGTCGAGTTCGCCCTTCGTACCCGGAGCGCCTCAATTGTGTCTTGAGTATCAAACTTTTTATAATTTAAACTATATTTAGGAGATTTTATAACTAAATAAATATATTATAAGCCAAGTAAATGTTTTCATTTAATTTTTCCACAAAATTCGTCAGACTTTATCATTGTTTCCAAATTACTAGGTAGGTTTTCTCCGTGGAAGAGGTGAACAAGGGCTTACCGTCCCAATTAGCATGCGATTAGGTTTGGATTTTTTTTTTCAAAATTTTTTTTCTACCATTTCTAGTTATCAAACCTCAAAAATTTATACCGTGGATTCATACATTTTAATAAACAAAAATAAAAATGATTTTTTTTTCCTGAAATATGTAATTACCCCTTTATCCAGAAACGAAAATTCCCGACTTTGAGGTCGACGAAGACTTATGGGCAAATTTTCATTATGTTGAAGTGAATTTTTATACGAAAATTTCATAGTTCATAAATTATTTTTCCAGGGCATGATAAAGTTGTCGTGTTCGATTATGATTGATCTCAGCCATTAACCGTTTTTTTACAAAAATAATTTATGTTTTCCTTAAAACGTGTAAAAGGGTCGATAATTCCATTCGGATCAGATATCGTTTATTGCTGACATTTTTAACATAAAAAGATGGGAGTTCATTTAAAGTAGGAATCGAGATCCTTGGGAATGAATGGGTGGGAGGCTCGTTGACCTCTCAGGATTTATAACGGGTGATGAATGAGACCTCATAAAGGGGAATGCTTAAACGAGAAGACCGGAGGAATGCTTAGGGGTCCATGGGCCGGGCTCCTTTGTCGGAATGTTTAATATCAACCCTCCCCTCACCTCGCACGCCTCCTAATCCCAAGTAGATGGCAATATATCGACCCAACAAATCGATTACGCCCTCATTCCAACGATTAACCTCAACGCCTTCTCTTCATAACTAGATCATGAAAATACTTTTTTAAAAAAATTCGTTTTTAAATCGCTTTCGAAGTCGATAACAGTTAAAAGAGATCCAGAAGTGTATGAAGATCTCATGGAATATTAAAAGTACGGGAGGCGTTTTCTTCTCGGAAAAAAGTTTGCCCGCTGGGGGGTCGAAAGGGTTAAGATCAAGATAGAAATCCATTATGTATCCGTCCAGAAGCGTACGTGGTCTAAAAGAGAAAAACCATCGGCGTATTGATTCCTTCAGGGTCAGTCTTCTTTTTTCTTCCCCAAATACATTTACGACGGATATACTTTATTAACTTCTCCGTGGAACGTCAAGCCTCAATCTCCGCTCCCAGATACAGAAGTCCGGCTCCTTTTTTAAATCGACTTATCGAATCATGCTTAAGGTCACAACTTCGATTTTCTCCTTCTTACATGCAACGTAATTTTTCATGACCCAGACCTATCTTGAAAGGGTAAATAACTTCTAGGCTAAACCCGCAATAAGTATAAGTCGCGTTAATGTAAGGTCGTAACTCTCACTCCCAAATAAAATGTTGAGACCGTTTTTATACTTCCTTAAAAGGACTATTGCGATATCATATTTGGCTTTTGGGTCTTCCTGACCCTCTAGGGTCACACAGACCGAGTCATTATTGATTTTTAGATTTAAGGGTAGCACTTAATATAGTGGCGTTTTTTTTTTTTGAAGTTTTTCTCAAATTTTGCGAGAAAACTGCTGATTTTTAAAGAACTTTTTTGTTTGTTTTTCCTTTAGAATACATTTATTTACTTAAGACCACAGACTTTTTTTTCAAAATCGGAAAAATGTAGAAATCAAAAAAAAGTACTGGTTTGAAGAGCTTCCAAAACTTCCTTAAAGAAGTAACAATATAGGAGGGGGAAGTATAACGGAGGGACGTACAAAGGAGGGAAGTATGGGAGGGATATAAAGGAGGGGAAGTATAAGGGAGGGAAGTATAAGGAGGGGAAGTAAGGGAGAGGGAACTTTTTTTTGTTTTTTTGTTTTTTCAAAAATTTCCGAGTTTTTTTTTTTCCAAAAATTTTCCGGGTTTTCTTTTAAATTTGCGCTTTTTTAACTTTTTTTTTTAAATTTTCAAAGTTCTTTTTTCGAAAATTTTTCGAAGTGTCAAGGTAGAAATAATGGGCTTTTGGCCTAGGATGTGCCTCTCGTAATGGGTAGAAGTATGAAAATTTCTCCCTACTAAAAAAAATAATAATTAAAAAGTGGCAATTTTTTACACCAAAAATTGTTAAAATATAAGGAGTAATTGGTGAAATTTGGTGAAAATCGGATTTTTTTTAAACAAACTCCGCCATTTTTTTTTTCGAAATTCAAAATCGCCTCGTTAGTTCTTCTTCTCGGCTAATTTTGTGAAAATTTGGTGAAAATCGGTTGAAACTGTGGCCGTAAAGTTTCCGGAAAAATGTACGGACGGCCGGCCGGAACCACAGACAAAGTTGAGATCGGTAAAGATCAATTCGATTTGACCCTCCGGGTCTGAAAGACCCTTCCCCAAAAACCCGACGTGGAGGGTGTCACAATAACTTCTTTAAGGAAGTTAAAAGGTCAATTTTTCATAAATTTTATTATTGAAAAACCAAGTTTTCTCGCAAAACTTCAAAAAAACGCCGCCATATTAAGTGGTAAACCCTTAACACTTTACAGTCAGAATTTTCAATAATTTAAACAATTTTCGTTCTTATTTTTTTGAAATTCTGCATAAAAGCACTCCTAATCAACGTCCCAAAATATCGCACAAAAACGCTTAACTTTTATCGACCTACAGATTAGTCCTAATCGCACCTTTACGAATTTATGGGTTATCAACCTTTTTTTCTCAATAATGATCAATTTAATAGAAAATTTTATAAATTATTAAGTTTTCTAAATACATTTCAATGGCGTGACCTTATTGAACTGGAAATCTAAAAAAAAACTTACTACGGTATTTATAAATAAAAATAAACTTGAAAAAAATCAATGAATACCCAATAGAAGGAAAAAACTTGAATTTTATATTCTGGTATAAATAATGAAATCTATTGTGGTAATGCGTTTATATAATAGTTCAGTTAACGCGTTTCCTAAATAAGGCTAATGGTGTACCTAAAACAATATAGGATATACGTACTCCATTCGCAGTATTACCTGGAATTGTATGAAGTTTCTATTGTATAAAGTTACGGAATAAACTGATGTTTGTGTAGGGATTATACTTGTTTATTAAAAAATATATTGAAAAAATTTTTTGTTTGGTCAATGCGAGTTGGAATGTTGAAAATTTACGCGTGGGCTGAGAAGGGGTTCGGATTTCAGAAGGGATTCTCTTTGTGTTTGGCCAAGAGGGGAAACTCCTTGACACATTTCAAAACGTTCGAAGAAGAGTCCTGCGAAGAAAATGTGAGATAGAAAAAAAGGGTGTTTCCTTTATCTAGTTGTTTAAATTTTGATATCAATTTACAGTAAGGGATGAAATATTAAATTGAACCCTTATTGGGTTTAGGATGCGGGAAGGTGGATCGGAATTATGAGAACGGCGGATGCCCACAAAGTGTAGCATGCGACTCTTAGCCTAGTTTCGGGCAACCTCCGAATCAATAGGGAGGTCGTCTAATAGCCTACCTCTCCCACCCTCCCCAAACGAAACCTCACGAAAACTTCGAACCCCAACCCACCCTAAAAACGTACACCTTCACCCTCCTCCACGTATTTACGCGATGAGTAAACAAATATCCGTAAATCAAATTAATTCCGCAGTCTCGTCTGTAATAAGCTCCGCCAGTGTTTCAATACTAAAATGGTCATCCCGAAGGTAAATACGATAAATCAATAGAAAGGAAGTCCTACTCTATTTTCTGCTGCTCAAAATGTCAACTATTTATAGCTAAATAATTCAGGATTGTAGTTTAACTATGAGCATGAAATTATTAAAAATTACCGGAAAAAAATCATTTTATTTTTTCTGAACTCCAAAAAATTCCAACCAATAGACTGGCGCCGAAAAAAAGAGAAAAAAAATTACTGCTCACCCGATAATGTAGACTAGTTCAAGTTAAAATTGATTTTTTTTTTTTTTTTAATAAAAAAGAAGAATAGGTTTAACCGATGAGCAATTCCTCATTGGTTATCCATTCTTCTTCTTTTCTGGACAAGCTTTATGGGCCATTAAGGGGGGAGGACCCAGGCGGGGGCTCTCGCCATATTGTTTTTGGCTTGTTTTTTCTATCTTAATATTCGGAAAATAAAAAAAAAATTTACTGAATAAAATGTTTTTCAATTTTTTTTTTTCTTTTAATCAATTTTTTAATTGTGAGTGTTAAGAAATTGATCCTTTTGAAAAAATAGATAGCGTTCACTGATAATGAAATTTTCAAGTAGGGGGCCTTCTTCCAAAATAGTGACGTCACAGATCGGTGACGTATACGTGAGGGAGAAGAGGTTACATTTTGTAACCTATAGATGAAAAAAAAATTATGCGCCATTTTTTTGGCAGATGTAAATAACATTTAAATAATAGACAGTCATTGATAATAAATCGTCGCATTAGTAATGGCCATGTGTGCCCAACGTCAACGTGACCCTAATTGACTCCCTCATCATGAAAGGGGGTGGGGCCAGATTTAATTGACAAATTTTTATTGTTAAAATTGAATTAATTAAACAAAGAGGTTGCTCATGCATGTGAGGACGTGCTTTTTTATACCGGTGCATAAATGTGTTTTTGGAGGTGACCAAACTTACCCGATGTATTGTGTCAAATTTTAAAATTAAAAATTAGGTGAATTCTATGGAACGTTTATTTTTTTATGAAAATTACAAGTCCATTGAATTTCCCGACACGATCACATACATAAACATGACAAAAATATAAAATGAGAGGAAAAGGTAATTTAGGAAATTTTAAACACAACACTGAACACGTAAACACGTTTACCTGCACGTTAAATTATTCTGGATTGAATTTTGTTTGATATAAATGTTGGGAGACTAAGGCGAGCGGGACGACTCGGCTGTGAGAAGCGTCGGCCTAGACTGTTTGCTCGGCTTCTCCTCTTCTGAAATGAAGGGACATGCGCCACCCCCGACGGCTGGAAACTGGGGTGACCGGGGGTGAGACTCATGCGCTTTTCCAACTCGGCCGATCGCAAAAAAGAAACGTACGGGAAGTGCCTTCTTTTCTTTTCCTCCTTTCCACCCCTCGCCATCCCTCCCTCCCTAAAAAGGGTTAAAGGGCTGAGTCATTACGTCATTCTTGTGAAGTATTGTGAACCCCTTCGTCACTACTTTACGTATGACGTCTCAATCGCGATTTCTATCAAAAACGCGTATTTACAAAAAATAAAGGAAAAATTTCTTTGTATTTTCTCAGAATTCTTTTTTTATGAAAAACTGAAAATCCTTCGTTATCAAGGGGGAAAAAAAGGGTTGAAAATTTTTTCTTTGTATTATTAACTCGAAAGGGTTCGTAAAAAAGGAAAATTCTAACAAAATCAACCTTTGAGGGGAAAATATTCAACAACAGAGTTAGGTATCGTCAGGGGGGGTTCGTGGAAGAGAAAAGACGTTTTCCCTCATCACGTCTAGTCTCCTTTTCGGTTCCTCCTTTCACCCTTGTTAACATCGCAGAACCCCCCCGACCCAAAAACGACCTTCCAACCATTTTCTTACAATGTAAATCTTCAAATGACAAAAGAACGTGTATGAGAATGAATGTTAATGCCACGCCCCCAGAGACAAAGAACTTCCTCCTCTTTATTTATCCACTTTGAGAAAAAAGAACAAAAGTGTTAATGCAATAAAATTACATAAAAACCTTTTTAATTAGAAAAACACATTTTTTAAACCCTATAAAATATTAAAAAACAAGGGTATAATTTTAATAGAGGGGACTTTTAAGGAAAATTTTTAAATAAAATGAGCCCCAGGCCAACATGAGCTATTTATTTTTCAAAGAAAAATTAAATCCTTTATTAAATTTTCAAGTCATCAAAGTAATACAACACCCTCTTCTTTTAAAGTTTAGCTAGATTAGCTAGTTAAAAAATCTTAGAATGTTTTTCTGGAAACCAAGCATTTGGTACATCATTTGAGGGGTTCAAATCTGGTCGAATACCAGTATAATTAACTTAAAGAAGTTATTGTGATACCCTCCACGTCGGGTTTTTGGGAAGGGTCTTCCAGACCCCGGAGGGACAAAACGAATTTGATCTGTCTGTGGTGCCGTCCGGCCGTAGCATTTTTTTCCGGAACACTGGCCACAGTTTTCACCGATTTTCACCAAATTTTTACACAAATTTCTTTAGCCGGTGAAAAGAATGTACGAGGGCGATTTTTGAATTTCGAAAAAATGGCGGAGATATGTCTGTTTGAAATTTTAAAAAATTCGCTGCGGCCGAACCGTTGGTCCGATTTTCACCAAATTTTCACCAATTACTCCTTATATTTTTACGAATTTTTGGTGTAAAAAATTGCCACTTTTTATTATTAATTTTTTTTAGTAGGGAGAAATTTCGTACTTCTACCCATTACGAGAGGCACATCCGTAGGCCAAAGTGCCCATTATTTCTACCTAGACACTTAAAAAAATTTTCAAAAAAAAAAAAAAAAAAAAAAAACTCGAAAATTTTTCAAAAAAACTTGAAATTTTTTTGACAAAAAGAGCTTAGAAAATTTTTCGGAAAAAAAATAAATTTTGAAAAAAAAAAAAAATCTTAAAAAAAAAAAAAAAACTCGGAAATTTTCAAAAAAAGAAAACTTGGAAAATTTTCCGGAAAAAACTTCCCTCTCCCTTATACTTCCCTTCTTATATTCCCCCCTTTATACTTTCCCTCCCTTCCCTACTTTCGTTCTCTTTCTTCCCCCTTCGTTATACTTCCCTCTGTATACTTCCCTGTATACATACTTCCCTCCATATACTTCCCCCGCCCATACTTCCCTCCGTTATACTTCCCCTCCCTATACTTCGTTGTACGTCCCCTCCGTTATACTTCCCCCTCCTATATTTTTTCTTAAAAGTTTCGTGGAAGCTCTTCAAACCAGTACTTTTTTTCTGCAATATCCAATTCGCCCAGTTTAAAAATTTACTAACACAGAAAAAAAAATAAAGGACAGTAAAAATAATTAGTAAAACATTTGTAAATAAGACGGGCAACTAGAGTTAAAAGAGGCTTTAAGAAATATTCTACCCTTTTCCTTTTATGGATGATTTATAGCCCTACCTCGAGTCTTGATATTAATCACATATATCCTTCGTCCCCCTTTCCAACGAAAAAAAGATTTATGAAGGCAATTTCCATCGATGGCGAACTCCGATATTTCCCCCCTGTCCTAAGAACAAAAGATCGCTTTTAAAGAATTAATAAATATAAAGAGGATATAAAAATTGCATTTGAATAAAAATGTCTTTTGAGGGTTGATGTCGTTGCGGGGTTTTTGGTATTCAAAGAGACGTTTCGACTGCATTGGGGGTTGCTTCAAGAGAAATGAAACCTTCCCCGTCGTCTTTTCCGAGTTGAATACAAAGTCGATTTCCTGAGAGGGCAAAGACACAAAGTGCTTCTTGGTTTGAAACTAAACCAGATATTGCTCTTCTCTAATGCCTCGTACCCCTTTCTCCCCCCTTTTATTACACCCTATTCGATATCAAACGCCTTTTTAAAACGTGCCTCATGTCCGATACTAAGCAATCTACCTACAAAAAGTTTTATGAGTTCAAAATGAAATTTTTATTTGCATTTCTGAAAACTTCTTGGTGTCCTGGATAAACATAGGGAAGAAAAAAAGACGTGATTTTAATGTCTTTTTGAGGTAAGCTATCCTCACCAAATATGGACAATGTGGCAATATGTCCATACTTTGATGGTGCAAAAAATTGGTGAAAAAAACCTTCTAAAAAAAGGGGAATATCAAAAGAAGATATGAAAAGATTATTTATGGATGAAACTCTAGCTTAGTTCGAAAATCTTTTCTTTTTATTAACTCTGTTGAAAATAGTGACGTTAAAAGGTGCTTCTGTGGAGGACGTGACATGATAGCGTATCCAAAGAGACGGTAGATATGAACGAAGACCTTTTCGGAGGTTGGGGTGTATCCGTGACTGTCTATCTGGCTTGGGATGGGCGGGAAAAGTAGGGTGCTGAAAAGGGGGGGATGCTTTTGAACGGACAATACACAACCGCCCCTCTGCCCTTTCCCTTTATCCAAACCTTTTTTTGTCCGAGTCAACACTGTTATTTCGAGGTGGAAAAAAGTATACGATGTCAATTTGTTGTGGGGGATTCAAAATAAATAGGGAGTACGTTTGAACATAAGCAAACTGTCATTTCGGAATATTTTGTTGGAGATTGATCCGCCGGTAAGTTCGAGTTTTTTTTGGATACCGCATATGATCAAAATATCATCAGAGTCTAATAAATCACACACACAACATAACTCCTTTGTATTTCTAAATTGTGGTGATGAATCCTCCCGCAATTGGTGACCCACGACGAACACAGCGATGAAACAACAAGGTAAATATTTACACTCCATCAAAGTCACAACTGACAAACAGAACGAGAAAAGCTTCCGGCACGTCTTGATCTCCCATCGACGTCGCCTGCAATTTTTGAATTTCGAAAAAATGGCGGAGATATGTCTGTTTAAGTTTAAAAAATTCCTGCGGCCGAACCGTTAATCCGATTTTCACCAAATTTTCACCAAATACTCTTATATTTTTTAAGAATTTTGGTGTAAAAAAATTGCCACTTTTTTATTATTATTTTTTTAGTAGGGAGAAATTTCATACTTCCACCCATTACGAGAGGCACATCCCTAGGCCAAAGAGCCCATTATTTCTACCTCACACTTAAAAAATTTTCGAAAAAAAAAGAACTTAAAATTTTTCAAAAAAAAAAACCGGAAAATTTTTCGGAAAAAAAAAACTCGCACAATTTTTCAAAAATAAAGAAAATTTTTCAAAAAAACAAACTTGGAAAATTCTCCTTTATACTTTCCCTCCCTTATACATCCCTTCCGTTATACTTTCGTTCCCTTATACTTCCCCCTCCGTATACTTCACCCTCTGTTATACTACCCCTCACTTAAACTTCCCCTCCCATATACTTCCCTCCCATACTTCCCCTTCCCACTCCGTATACTTCCCCTCCCATATACTTCCCTACGTTTACTTCCCTCCGTTATACTTCCCCCGTTATACTTCCCCCCCTATATAGACTCTCTTTAAGGAAGTTTCATTGGAAGCTCTTCAAACCAGTACTTTATATCATGCTAGGTAAAAAAAAGTTCTTTTTCTTTAGACGTGCAGCGCAGCCCTCCGCGAAGAGTGATTAGTAAAATAAAATTGTTTGTTGGACTATTTTAATAAATTTACCTTCGTGAAAAAAATAATAAAGACTGGAAGGAAAAATAGCCGGAGGTACCTTTTTTTTATGAGGTTTTCTTTCGGGACGGGATGATTTGTAATCAAATATAGGGAGAGGGAAAAACCAACTTTCAATCCCCGACACTCGCAAGCTCTCTAAAAGCTTCAAAACCCATCATCGATGATGGAAGTTTCCGTGGGAGTCCCGCAGAACCAAAACGGGAGAAAAGGGCAACCCAGATTAATTAAAAGGACGGCATCAAAAGAACGGATTAGGATAAAAGTCGATCTTTATGATGTCGGAAAGGGGAGGGAAACGATTTGAGAAAAAAAAAAATGAATGAAAAATAACCAATTTCCTGCTTAGGTAAACGCAATCTGGGAAAAAAATTCTATTTAAAAAAATTAACTTTATGTATTAAAATTTTTTGTTTACAAAATGTAATAACAGGAAATTATTTTTTTAAAATTTTGTATAGAAAGTTCCGTAATTTGAAACAATGAATTCGAAAAAAGGAAAATAAAAGTTGATTTTGTTGTTTTGACCTAATTCGATTTACGATCTGGGCTAAAATACACAAGTCGGGAAAATAAATAATCTCTTTAAGGCTTCTTGGGGAGGAGATAATGCCTTTTCCTGATCTACCCTCTCCTCGTGGCTCACCCCCCGGTCCTCTTACATCCGAGCCTTCGAGTGGTCTCTCGCTTCCCAATTATTATTCACAAGGGTTACTCAATCCCTCTTCCTTTCTCCCTTTCTTATCCGCCTCCCCTCATTCATTCCGCGCAACCCCCGTCCCCAATCGGCTAAAAGTAGCCGAGATATAAAGCCAAGAAGGAAATTGCCATCCAATTAGAAGCCGTCTCTTTAGAGAAAAACCCGACCCCCCACCGACGGACTCTTCGGACCACTTTTCCAGCTTTTCCCTTATCTTTTCCCATTTTGAGTCAATTAGTATCCATCGGTCAGTTCGTTAAAGCCTATAGACTCTATATAATAAAAGAACGGAGAAATAACGAAGAAATGACTTCTATTACAAGAAAATGAAGGTTTTATTTTCTCACTTCACTTCAACCGGAGTAAAATAAAACCTTAACACTAAAAAAATCCCCTCGATCATTGCGGTAAGCATTCTTTCCTCTTACCCTAAAATAAGGTTGAAAACTCTCTTAAAAAATATTCATTCTCATTATTCATTAATTGGGAAGACGAAATAAAATGCATTTTGCATCCTTCATTAACTTCACAATTTCCTGGACGTCTAACACAAATAAATTCAAAAGAAAAGAAAGAAAATTCAATGAAAACTCATGACTACTTATGAAGAAACCACATCATTTGTGAACAGGAATGCCAACGTTACCGTATTTAATTAAACCCAAATAAATAAAAGGGATTAATAAAAGTTTAAAACGTTAGCGATCCCCCTTTTTCCTCCACTCAAAAAGACTCGCGTGCAATATTCACGCGTAGGCTTTTAAGGATGAAGGATTTCTCTGAAAAAGAGTTGATAGAAAGCCAAATTGGATTGGAACGATTCCAATCGAATGGTGGAAACCATTAGTTCAGGAATGTCTACTTATAAAGAACGCAAAAGACTGATTTAGCACTCGCCCAACCAATCTTCATTTTATTAGCTACTAGAACTTAAACACAAACATCCTAAATTGTTTTAACTTCCTTAAAGAAGTTATTGTGACACCCTCCACGTCGGGTTTTTGGGAGAAGGGTCTTCTAGACCCCGGAGGGTCAAATCGAATATTGATCTTTACCGATCTCAACTTTGTCTGTGGTTCCGGCCGGCCGAAGCATTTTTTCCGAACACTTTACGGCCACAGTTTTTAACCCATTTTCACCAAATTTTCAGCAATTACTCCTTATATTTTTTACGAATTTTTGGTGTAAAAAATTGCCACTTTTTAATTATTAATTTTTTTTAGTCGGAGAAATTTCATACTTCCACCCGGTACGAGAGGGATCTCCCTAGGCCAAAAAGCCCATTATTTCTACCTTGACTTTTCGAAAAAAAAGACTTAGAAAATTTTCAAAAAAAAAAAAGGAAAACCCGGAAATTTTTCGAAAAAAAACTCAAAAATTGAAAAAAAACTCGGAAATTTTTTGAAAAAAAAAAAAAACTTCCCTGTCTTATACTTCCCCTCCTTATACTTCCCCTTTTATACTTCCCTCCCTTATACTTCCCCTCCTTTATACTTTCCCTCCGTTCGTACTTCGTTCCTTATACTTCCCCTCCGTTATACTTTCCCCTCCGTATACTACCCCTCCCATATACTCCCTCTCCGTTGTACGTCCCCTCCGTTATACTTCCCCTCCTATATTGTTACTCTCTTTAATTAAGTTTTCGTTGGAAGCTCTTCAAACCAGTACTTTTTAATTGATAAATAAAAAAAATCCTTGTCATTATGGGTAAGTATTTCAATTTTAATGAATGAAGTATTATGTACTAAAGCTTGTTTGACTTATGGATGGTGGAAATGGCTGAGGGGGGTGGAGGCTTAAAGGATTCCAAGGAAAACCTCTTTATTTTAACATTTTGCGTTATAAGCTTTGCCCCTTCCTTTATATTTATTCGTTAAATATTCATTAATATTTTTTAAAGCTTCTATCAATATTTCAATTTTTTTTAAACAAAAAAAAAGTTTATTTTGTGCTTTTGATATAATTAAAGGTGTCTTGATACGCTGCGTAGATGAAGCTCTGTATAGCTTATTATAGTCACCCCTCCTAACCCACTGAACAATAAACTTAGTTATCCGAGCTATATCAAGGTTCCGAGGGCATTCTAATTACCCTCCTTCAACCCTAATTTCCAATTTATAACTTTATTTTAGGGGAAAATTTTTTCATTTTTTCCCTCTGTTTCTTTATGATTAAAGGAGGAGCGGAGTAATTGTGGGGGTGTGAAACATAACGAGCGTGTATCGAGTTTTCTCCATTTATCACCCTTCTCGAGTGTTCTTCGTCTCGGGTAACTCCTTGAAAAATAAAAATTGTTTCTTGTAAGTCTTCTCAATAATATTATTATCGAAATGTTTAAATAGTTCGTCATCTGTTGAACTGGAATTCAACATTTTAGATCCGAAACTTTTACCGGCCGGCCGTAGCATTTTTTCCGGAACACTTTACGGCCACAGTTTTCATCCGATTTTCACCAAATTTTCACACAAATTTCTTTACCGGCAAAATTTTTTGAATTTCGAAAAAATGGCGGAGATATGTGTTTGATTTTAAAAAATTCGCTGCGGAACCGAACCGTTCCGATTTTCACCAAATTTCACCAATTACTCCTTATATTTTTGGTGTAAAAAAATTGCCACTTTTTAATTATTAATTTTTTAGTAGGGAGAAATTTCATACTTCTACCCATTACGAGAGGCACATCCTAGGCCAAAAAGCCCATTATTTCTACCTTGACACAAAAAAAATCGAAAAAAAAAAAAAAAAATTTTTCAAAAAAAAGTTAAAAAAGCGCAAATTTAAAAAAGAAAACCAGGACAATTTTTCGAAAAAAAAAAACTCGGAAAATTGAAAAAAAATCGAAAATTAAAAAAAAAACTAGGAAATTTTTGAAAAAAAAACTTCCCTCTCCCTTACTTCCCCTCCCTTATACTCCCCTTCCTTATACCTCCCCTCTACTTCCCCCTCCTTTATACTTTCCCTCCGTTCGTTATACTTTCCCCTTATACTTCCCCTCCGTTATACTTCCCCCCTCTTCCCTCTCCGTTGTACGTCCCCTCCGTTATACTTCCCCCTCCTATATGTTACTTCTCTTTAAGGAAGTTTTGCTGGAAGCTCTTCAAACAGTACTTTTTTCTTGAAATACTGAAAAAACCGAAGGAGGTCGCAGGGATTGCATCAGGGATGATTTTTATAGAAAAAAATTTAAATAAAATGAAAATTAGTTTCCTCCCACTTTTTTTCCGCTTGCTAATTGGAGATCCCCTTCCATTTTCCGTCGCCTCCTGAAACCACTCTTCAAGAAATAATTCCAATTTTCCGACCGTATTCAATTTCCCTTTTCCACCCTTGACTAGTCTAATGGAGGGGAGGCGAAGGGGCACCTTTGTGGGGCCGACAATGCCTCGGCAATCAGGCCTTCTACTCTTCTCAGCCGCACCCCCGACTTCCTCTTACACCCGCGGCCGCCGCTACCGCCGCCCCCCACCCAGGACCATTTTGGCACTCCCTTTTCTTCTCCACGCTAAGATTGCCCGCAAGACCTTCTGTCCCAATTTTCCCTCCCTATTCACTTACCTAAGAGCCGAAATGAGAATATGATCAAATGCCTCTATTATATCAACCATTCAACCCTCACTTTTGACTCCAGCGGGAAAAAAAGAAGAAATCCCCTTTCAATTTTTTTTCGGATTTTAATCAAATATTGCCTAACTTTTGGCATCAAATTATTTACGGTCAAAATTGAAGTTTGCTAGAGATCAGTTAGCCAAAGTCTCATGGAAATGCTTCATAAAAATTGGCAACTATTTTTAGGTTTTTCAGACATCAAAAACGAGATGTTCCTCCCACATTTTAGAATTGTTAAAAGAGCCTCCAGGTTTATTCAAGAACACCGCCTAACTTTTGAGTTGTTAAAAGTATCCGCTTGCAAAGCCAGAAACCGTCACATGGCGGGTGTCACAATTACTTCTCTTTGAGGAAGTTAAAAGTTAGAGAGCCCTGAAATAGATAAATGTAGGTTTCATTAAGTCTCCCCGTAGACCTCATAATATTAAACCCCGGGGTGAACAAGAGGCGGCTCCAGTATTCCAATACAGGCAGAGTTATAACAGCTGCAAGCAATAAACAGCGAAGTTTCGAATCTCGTTTCTCTTATATGATTTCCGAGATTTGTTTGTCGCTTACGTCATTGTTTTTTTTTTTGTCTAAACTGCACCCCCCCTGCACTAAGGTTGTCGCGGTGATGGATATTCCCAGGGGGAGCTTTCGCCATATCGCCTAGGCGCCCGTTGGGAACCAATTCCAACTAGTGGCTTGACTATCCACAGCAGAAAGAATTTTCACAGAAAGTTCAAATTAAAGTACTGGTTTGAGAGCTTCCAACGAAAACTTCCTTAAAGAAAAGTAAAATATAGGAGGGGGAAGTATAACGGAGGGATGTACGGAGAAGGGAAGTATATGGAGGGGAAGTATAACGGAGGGAATATAACGGAGGGAAAGTATAAAGGAGGGAAGTATAAGGGAGGGGAATTTTTGTTTTGTTTTTTTACAAATTTTTCCGAGTTCTTTTTCGAACTATTTTCTAAGTTTTTTTTTGAAAAATTTTCAGTTTTTTTTTGTCAAAAAATTTTCCGTGTTTTTTTTGCGCTTTTTTTTTTTTTTTTTCTTTTTTTTTTTTTTTTGAAAATTTTCGAAGTTTTTTTTTTCGAAAATTTTTTTAAGTGTCAAGGTAGAAATAATGGGCTTTGGCCTAGGGATGTGCCTCTCGTAATGGGTAGAAGTAGAAATTTCTCCCTACTAAAAAAAAATAATAATTAAAAAGTGGCAATTTTTACACCAAAAATTCTTAAAAATATAAGGAGTATTGGTGAAAATTTGGTGAAAATCGGAACGGTTCGGCCGCAGCGAATTTTTAAATTTCAAACAGACATATCTCCGCCATTTTTTCGAAATTCAAAAATCGCCCTCGTTACTTCTTCTTCAGCTAAGAAATTTGTGTGAAAATTTGGTGAAAATCGATGAAAACTGTGGCCGTAAAGTGTTCCGGAAAAATGCTACGGCCGGCCGGAACCACAGACAAAGTTGAGATCGGTAAGATCAATATTCGATTTGATACTCCGGGTCTGGAAGACCTCCCCAAAACCCGACGGAGGGTATCACATAACTTCTTTAGGAAGTTAAAATCGTCAAATCAATCATTTGAACTCCTGACCTACAGGCACTAACACCACAGTAGCGAAGACCAATTTTTTTCTCCTGAAATTATCGAAATTTTAATTTTTGTGAAAAAAATATCATTTTAAACTCTGATACATTGTTTCTGACGTTTTAAATTTTGTCAACTTTTTAGCCACAGCGAAACATCCCGTGTATTCAAAAGAGGTTTTTGGAAAGACCACTTAGTTTCCCTGGCAACATACCACCAGTTTATGATAACAAAGTGAGATAAGTAGGTAATATGATAACAGGAGCCCTCAACTAAGTTATAAAACAACCCCACCTGGCCGCTTTTTTATAATCCCATGGACAAACTTTCCGGGTTTTAAAATTTTTCCAGAGAAAAAAAAAATTATTTTCTGTCTTTTTCCACTTATCCCAATAATCACGAGGTACTTGAAACAAATCGTAGAGAGAGAAAAAATATATATCCCAGGGGGGACACGCCCACTTATTTTCCAGGGCAATCTGAGATATTGCCTTTCCATTTCTTGAGCTTTTTCTGGCTTAGTACTTATCCTTCTCATGTCGATATTACCGGGAAATATGCAATTTTGGGTTAAGGCCCCCTGAGAAGGGAGGATATGTTACAAATTACACAGCTTTTAAAAAGTTTATACAACAATTTATAATCAGAAGGCGATCAAAATTGACTTTTTTAGACTTTCCAAACTTCCGATTTCATGCTTAAAGAAGTTATTGTGATACCCTCCACGTCGGGTTTTTGGGGAGGGGTCTTCCAGACCCGAGGGTAAATTCGAATATGGATCTTCACCGATCTCAACTTTGTCCGTAATGCCGGCCGGCCGTAGCATTTTTTTCTGGAACACTTTACGGCCACAGTTTTCATTTTCAAAATTTTCACACAATTTCTTTAGCCGGTGATTTTTGAATTTCGAAAAAATTGCGGAGATATGTCTGTTTGAAATTTAAAAAAAAGTTGGTCCGATTTTCACCAAATTTTCACCAATTACTTCTTATATTTTTTAAAAATTTTTGCTGTAAAAAAATTGCCATTTGGTAATAACATGTTTTTACTAGGGAGAAATTTCATACTTCTACACATTACGAGAGGTACATCCGTAGGCCAAAGAGCCCATTATTTCTACCTGGACACTTAGAAAAATTTTTCAAAAAAAAAAAAAAAAAAAAAAAAAAAAAAAAAAAAAAAAAAAAAAAAAAAAAAAAAAAAAAAAAAAAAAAAAAAAAAAAACTTAGAAAAGTTTTCAGAAAAAAAGCGCAAATTTAAAAAAGAAACCCTAAAAATTTTTCGGAAAAACAAAAAACTCGGAAAATTAAAAAAAAACTAGGAAAATTTTTCGAAAAAAAAATTGGAAAATCCCCCTTTGTTTACTTCCCCTCCCTTATACTTCCCCCTCCGTTGTACGTCCCCTCCGTTATACTTCCCCTCCTATATAGATAATTCTTTAAGGAAGTTTCAAACCAGTACTTTTTGTACTTATACTTTACTACTAATACTTTTCTATTTTAATAGAAAAGGGGTTTTTTGACCAATAAATGCTAGTTTGAGCAAATCAGAAACTTCCGGTGCAACAAAACTATGTCAAGAAAGAATTCTCAAGGGGAAAAAAATGGGAAATTAAAAAAAAAAACTCGGAAAATTTTTCGAAAAACAATCTTGCAAAATTTTCGGAAAAAAATTCTCCTCCGTTGTACTTCCCCTCTGTTATACTTCCCCTGACTTATACTCCCCCCTCTGTTATATTTCCCCTCCCATACTCCCCCCCTTGTACCTCCCCTCCGTTATACTTCCCCCTCCTATATAGTTACTTCTCTTTAAGGAAGTTTTCGTTCGAAGCTCTTCAAACAAGTACTTTAGCTACTTAATTCTGAGTTACGGAATGCACGTCCAATAATGACTCTCAATAAATTTTCCCTTTAATTTTTTTGGAAAAAAGGTACGTAAACCTAAAAAAAAAGTATTTTGCCCAATTATTATTTTTTCTCTTCTTTTTTTTTAAGTGTGTAAGTAGAGATATTTTTACGTGAAGGGCCCTACGGACGGTAAAACCCAGACAAGTGTTTTAAGAGGCTTACGCATCCGAGGAAATATTTTATTATCAACTCACTCGCCCGGGATTAAAACGCGACGCACGAGCGCGAAGATAGCTTCACCATGGCAACACTTCTATCGGCAAAAATTTTTTTTAAACCACATTTTATCTCATTAAACCCCAAATAAATTTTTTAATACCTCCGCCGACCGCGTTCCTCCTTAAATAAATAAAGTCGGAAAGACAGTGGCTTTTAACAAGGGCTCGAAAAAAACCCTCTGAGGGCCGTTTAATAGCATAATTACACAGGATCCCACGGGAAGGGGCTTCCTCGACAAGTATTTACAAACGGTTAAGAAGATAAAGTCAGCTTCAAATATTAATAGGAAAAGAGGATTTCATGAAACGTTACAAAAAAATCTCTTACTCTTTCAAAAAACTTGAAAAATACAAAAAGATTTATTTTTTAACCCTAAATATTTTTCATCAATATTTCAACGGTACTAAAATCCAAGGATATGGGTAAGGGTAGAAGCACTTACTAAGATTTATAACTTCTACTCGGTTATCGCTTCCAACATATTTATAACCGGCTGTCTGAACTAATATCATGTAGTTTCGTGTAAGTGGACCAGTTACTGACCCCATCCTCTTTAAAACTATAGTTAAAACACCGCTTTATTACGAAAAAAATTTATGACCTCTTAGTTACCAAAAGTAGCTTTTTGTAAAAAGTACGAGTTGAAGGGCGAAATAAAGATTTTGTTTATGTTAAAAGCGTTTTTTTTACCTTCAAAATTCTCCCTTATCGCAGGAAATAACGAGAAAAGAAAGGGGTTGGAAATCCTGAAAACGCCTCCTGAAGATAGCCTGGTTTGTAAATAACAATAAACGCCGTTAAAACGTTTGAAATTAAATCGTTTTTCTTTCTTGCTTATTTAATTAAAAAACGTTCGCAAAGATATTTCGAGAGCGAAATGAAGACTTGTATCGTTCCGGGTCGTAATGAAGAAACAGAGAGTGTTTTACTGCGTTTTTTTTAAAGAGGCCTTTTTTAAACCTTTTAGAACAAAGATTAGTTTAAAAAGAAATAACGTATAAACAATTTTTTTTAAGCCCTGTATTTTCTGTATTGAAAATAGCATGAGGGAGAGAGAATGAAAAAAACGGATAGTCCGGCCTAATATGCTTTATCAGATGGACTGTTTCCCTATTTTTTCATTCTCTCTTCTGTTTTACTGGAAGTAAAACCGATGGGTGGATATTATGGGCCCCAAAACGCCGTTAAATGATCATTTTGGCTATAGAAAAGCCGATGGGTAGACATTATGGCCCCAAAACAGCCGTTAAAATAATCATTTTGGCTATAGAAAAGCCGATGGGTGGATATTATGGCCCCAAAACAGCCGTTAAATGATCATTTGGCTATAGAAAAGCCGATGGGTAGACAGTATGGCCCAAAAACAGCCGTTAAATGATCATTTTGGCTATACAAAAGCCGATGGGTAGATATTCTGGCCCCAAAACAGCCGTTAAATGATCATTTTGGCTATAGAAAAGCCGATGGGTGGATATTATGGCCCCAAAACAGCCGTTAAATGATCATTTTGGCTATAGAAAAGCCGATGGGTAGACATTATGGCCCCAAAACAGCCGTTAAAATGATCATTTTGGCTATAGAAAAGCCGATGGGTAGACATTATGGCCCCAAAACAGCCGTTAAATGATCATTTTGGCTATAGAAAAGCCGATGGGTGGATATTATGGCCCCAAAACAGCCGTTAAATGATCATTTTGGCTATAGAAAAGCCGATGGGTAGACATTATGGCCCCAAAACAGCCGTTAAAATGATAATTTTGGCTATAGAAAAGCCGATGGGTAGACATTATGGCCCCAAAACAGCCGTTAAATGATCATTTTGGCTATAGAAAAGCCGATGGGTGGATATTATGGCCCCAAAACAGCCGTTAAATGATCATTTTGCCAATAGAAAAGCCGATGGGTGGATATTATAGCCCCAAAACAGCCCTGAATCATCCAAGTACCCAACACTTCCTTGCTATTGTCAGCTAGCTACATTTTTAATTTCAATATACACCACAAGCGAATAAATTGAGGCGCTCCGGGTACGAAGGGCGAACTCAACAAAACGTAGTTTCGAGATATTCGCATTTTAAAGTTTTATGTTACGGGCGAACTCAACAGAAAAATCATGCCCTGGAATGGGAAAAGTGGGGGTTGTGGACTAGGATGGAGTTCGCCCTTCGTACCCGATCGGATATCGCAGTTGTAGCTTTGCCGCATATCGGTTTTTACGTATTTAAAGGGGAAAAAAGGGCGAACTCAACATAAAACTTATATGGGTGTATTCACCAAGAGTTCGAGAATCTGAAAATGAAAAAAAAAATTTTGTCCGATGTTGAGTTCGCCTTTCGTACCCGGAGCAGTTTTACATGGTTTCTCATTTGAGTAAACCATTTGTCAAGCTAGGTCTTTGCCTCATATTCAGAAAGACGAATGGTAAATTTGTGGGCAGAAACACATGCGGATATTGTTCCTTTATATAAGTGGAAAATAAAGTGAATGTTCTCGGGAGTGTGTTTTCCAATTGAAACCCGCCATCAATAAATTCGCCATTTCCCGTCAGATCCAAGAAGCTAAGTCAATTCCGAGCGTTCATCAGAGAGAAAATTGCTCGGGGACATTTACCTAAGTCTCAGGTGGTTGGGAATATAGTAAAGCTCAACGTGGCGTCTGGGATAGGATTCCGTGAGCGAAGGAGGAAGAGAGGTGGAGTTTAAACCCCCTGCGTCTTCCTCCATCCTATCATTCTATCCCTCTATTCTAACCAGCTTTTGTAATTACACCAGAATCTTCTCTTCTTCGGAAATAAATTGGAATTACTAAATGTATTATTTAAAATGGAATTTCCCTTTATTCTTAAGCAATAAGAGGTTAGTAATCTTTTTTACTCCGCAAGAACCTTTTTCTCAATCATTTTTGAAAATTTATTCTCCCAAAACGATTAGACTTTTAATTGAAACTTGAAAAAAAGATAGCTCAGTGAAGAGTGCCTACACGAAAGTATTCTCGTCCGAAAGTATTCTCGTCCTAAAAATAATAGAAAAAGAAATAATGACCCTGCGGTAGCAGGGACTAAAAGGTAGATTTCTTTTATGATTAAAATTAAAATGTATAAACACAAAATGTATAAACAAAATATAATTATGTTATAAAAATGATGATATAAGAAAAATTTCGCCACTGAGCCCCTAGAAAAAACATCTGATAATTTTATTAATAAAATTTAATAATTTCCCGGTATAAATTCAAATTTTTTTTAAAGTTTAGCTAGTTCAATATTTTGCGCCTGGCTCGTCCAAACCTGCTTTAATTAATTTTTTACACGCCCTCGCAGAGGTCTTAAAGTTTTTTTTTGCAAAAGGACTAGGATTTCAATAGAAAATGCCAATTTTGTCTTTTAAGCCCTAAGTAAAGTAGGTGAATCGCTGGTCCGATTTCAGCCATTAACGAACTCGTCCGAGCTATTGAGATAAAAGCTCTAAATACCGGATATCGTCACCCTCACATTAAAATTGCTCCAGTTATCGTGCTCCAGTTATCGTGCTAATACATATCCTATTTAAAGTACATACTTCAGGAGCTATGGGAGGAGGTATGCACAGGATTTAACTTTGAAATTGTACATAGTTCCTCCGTGTTGCGGGTCTAGCCTACTCCGTGACTCCGTAAGGGGCAATTGTATATACTTCCTCCGGAGGAACTAGACCTCTCCTCCGGGGACGTCATCATCATCAACTCTCTAAAACCTCTAAAATTTTTCGACTCGACCTTGACGATCTTCGTGCTCCGTGTCCCCTTCCCCCTCGTCTATCTTCCCTTCGCCTCTGTTACCAACCGTTTCGAGGGTCCGGGCTACCACCCCTTCCCTTCAACAATACTCGGAAGGCGCATTCATTAACTCCTACCCCCCCCGCGCCCACCCTAATCAACTTATTATTTGCATATTATCAATTTCTTAATTTTGATTTTTATAAATTATTATCAAAACCCCGTCATATGACACATCATTTTTATGTTTTTTTATGGCGGAGACAATGGTCACACTCAAATTTCAATTAGACGCGATTATTATTTGGGGGGATGGTTGGGGGGGGGGGGGGTGTAAAAATTAAAAAACGGCAAAATCAATAAAAAAATAATTTAGGAAAATTGAACTCAAGGAATTTTCGTAATTCGAAAAAATGGCGGAGTTACGACTGTCTGAAGTAATAATAAATGCGCTGCGGCCGTACCTTTGATCCAATCTTCACCAAATTTTCATTGGATCTCCTCTTAGTAGCTAGCGTTCGCCAAGTCAAAAATTTTTCGGCCAATACGGGCGGCTTTCCCCACGTTGCGCTGGCATTATGAAGCCCTCTGAGAGCCCCTACGTGTTGCATACCTAATTTCAGCATATTTATTCACGATTTCGTTATTGTTGATATTTTTAGCATAAATTTTGGTCAAAACGTTTTCGTGGGAGAGGGGTTAGGGGGGAGGAGGGGGTACCAAAATTGATCTTGATCTTTTGATTACCTCTCACCTTAGAACTTTATTGGTAAAACAGTAGGAAACATTGCTTAATTAATCAATTAATCAATTAAAAGTTAAAGAATTCAAAAAATTATGTCCAAGAGGAAAGTGCCCCTTGCATGTACAACTCGTCAGTCGCCTTGCAGTGAGATTTTAAAAAAGGTTTAAATATTCAAAAAACCGTCTTATTACGACTTTTCTTCGCTTGATTTTGCTCTTAACGGTCTTTTTTTAATTTTTAGAGCCAAATCATCCTTAAAAATCTAATGAAGACGCCTTTTAACTTCAAAAACTAAAAATATCGCCCGCACTAGTTTGAATCTTCCCGCGCCAAATGGGAGGCGATTACTTGATTAACTTCAATTAATGAATAGCATCAATCAATTTCTAATTATTCTATTTCTTTAGTTAACCTTATAAAATGAATCCGTGTGAAATTCGTGGCAAAATATGCTGTTATTCCTCCGTGCGAAAAAGAAAAAACAAATGGCCGGCGTGCTTTTTGCTTTCGTACGCCGGAGATACTGAATATTTCGTCTCGAAATTTCACAAGGATTCATTTTACACGTTAAACTAAAGAAATAGAATAATTAGAAATTAATTGAAGGTGTTAAATTTTATGATGATCAAGCTTCTTTGCGCCGAAATTCAAACTGGCGCGCCGATATTTTAAGTTTATGAAGCTAAATTGAGCTTTCCATTAATTTTTTAAAATATTTTTAGGCTTAATAACGTTCCTAAAGACCTAAAAACACCAATCAATACGATCAGACGTCTTAAAAAGCCGTTTTTTTAATTTATCAGATTTTTCCCAAATTAAGTTGTGTAGGGGAGTGCGAAGTTGTACAGCAACGGGTGGGTTTTACTTTTCGACAAAGTAATTTTTAAAAAATTCCGAATTCTCGGTAAAAAAAATACCTAAACTGCTCGTATTTGTTCTTTTTTCTGGTTTTAGACACTTTTCAATGACTTGAGTCATAAAAAATCAAAGGAAAGCGTATCTAAGCTTCAAAAACTAAAATTATAGTTCGCGCCAGTTTGAATTTCGGCGCAAAGAATACTTGATCTTCATAAAATTTAACACCTTCAATTAATTTCTAATTATTCTATTTCTTTAGTTTAACGTGTAAAATGAATCCTTGTGAAATTTCGAGACGAAATATTCAGTATCTCCGGCGTACGAAAGCAAAAATAGCACGCCGGCCATTTGTTTTTTTTTTTCGCACGGAGGAATAACAGCATATTTTGCCACGAAATTTCACACGGATTCATTTTATAAGGTTAACTAAAGAAATAGAATAATTAGAAATTGATTGATGCTATTCATTAATTGAAGTTAATCAAGTAATCCTCCCATTTGGCGCGGGAAGATTCAAACTAGTGCGGGCGATATTTTTAGTTTTTGAAGTTAAAAGGCGTCTTCATTAGATTTTTAAGGATGTTTTGGCTCTAAAACATTAAAAAAGACCGTTAAGAGCAAAATCAAGCGAAGAAAAGTCGTAATAAGACGGTTTTTTGAATATTTAAACCTTTTTAAAATCTCACTGCAAGGCGACTGACGAGTTGTACATGCAAGGGGCACTTTCAACTCTTGGACATAATTTTTTGAATTCTTTAACTTTTAATTGATTAATTGATTAATTAAGCAATGTTTCCTACTGTTTTACCAATAAAGTTCTAAGGTGAGTAGTAATCAAAAGATCAAGATCAATTTTGGTACCCCCTCCTCCCCCCTAACCTCTCCCACGAAAAAGTTTTGACCAAAATTTATGCTAAAAATATCAACAATAACGAAATCGTGAATAAATATGCTGAAATTAGGTATGCAACACGTAGGGGCTCTCAGAGGGCTTCATAATGCCAGCGCAACGTGGGGAAAGCCGCCCGTATTGGCCGAAAAATTTTTGACTTGGCGAACGCTAGCTACTAAGAGGAGATCCAATGAAAATTTGGTGAAGATTGGATCAAAGGTACGGCCGCAGCGCATTTATTATTACTTCAGACAGTCGTAACTCCGCCATTTTTTCGAATTACGAAAATTCCTTGAGTTCAATTTTCCTAAATTATTTTTTTATTGATTTTGCCGTTTTTTAATTTTACACCCCCTCCCCCCCCAACCATCCCCCCAAATAATAATCGCGTCTAATTGAAATTTGAGTGTGACCATTGTCTCCGCCAAAAAAAACGTAAAAAATGATATGTCATTTACGGGGTTTCTATAAGAATTAGAGAAATTAAAGTTACGCGGATGATATGCAAATTAGGTCGCGCGGGCGAAATAATAATTATTCGGTCTAGGGTGGTGAGGAGGTGAAAGAAGGGCGGGCGGAGAGGAGAGTGAACGCGGTCCCCTAAGGGAGCGGTGGGGAAAGAAGCGGGGTACGACGGCAAGGGGTGAACCGGACTCGGATTTGCTAAGGTGAAACTGGCGGGAACCCGAAGGGTTTTAGAATGTTTAGACTTCGAAGAGTGTTCGGATTTCGTCGTTTTCAACTTTTCACGCTTTTAGAGTATCGGTTTATCAGCATCTCCGGAGGGGTATTGCAGCGGAGGAGGTA